>QNGE01003230.1:13255-41510 GCA_008508345.1 Paragonimus westermani | reverse complement strand
ATATATATATATATATATATATATATATATATATATATAGCACTCCACCTTTTGCATCTTTTCACTGTATTTGACACATGCTTCTTCCCTACGTAAAACTGGTTTGTATATATATATATAGTGCTGTTGAGCAAAGATAGTATATCTAAGAGAATGTGAAATGATCGGAAGAGGTAAACATTCCACAACATAAACGAGCATCTGTACAAGTGATGCTCTTGCGAACCAGCCTGTTATTCTATTGGTGGAAATGCAGTGCACACAGAAAATGTCTGTTTGCAATCAATAAAATGCGATATCGGTTGTACAATAATCAACGACTAGAACGCACTGTTCCAAAACTAAGAGAAGACGCTACCTACAGCCGTCGATAAATGACCTGGGCGGTTTGTTTAGGAAATGCAATCCACCCAGAAGAGATCGCTTTCGACCGCTCCTGTTAGGAGTCACTCTAGGAGGGCAATGATGGATCTCAAAGCAGAGTTGAAATATCAGAGTAAATCATTTGCTACATAACGTGCGCCTTCTTCGGTGGTCTAAGACAACATACCTCACGCAGCTTGGCACCTTCCACGTAGATCCGATGCACACAATCCTTGTCTTGTTGAATCACGACGCGAGCAACTCCTGGGATTCCCTTGACCACAACATCCTCAAGTACTTTGACAACTGTCTCCAGTGTGTTTAAGTCTACTGGATACACGTAGACAAAGTTTTGTGAATAGGTGACACGCTATGAAGTGAGGAAAGCAGGAAAAATGATGAAAGATTCATTCGGCGAAAACTGAAAACAATTGTTTACCAAACGTGGGCAGAGCATCGTTAACATGCTTTAACATGAACAACAGTCGAATGTAAACAGTTATTGTGATAACTCTGAGCAGAAAATAGTTTTTGCATAATAAGTATCCGTAGTACACTTCCATGCATCATTTTAACTACACACTGCAGTCCGCGTTTGTATGCAAAAGGATGTAATAAGCAACGATGAACTCAATACATAAATTTGCACACACCAACGCACAACAGTTACCAAGGCAAGGAGAGAACGGGGTACCAGATGGTCAATATTCAAGGAGGAGATTTTCAATAGTTGATTGGCACAACTTTCGTGAACTGGCGAGTATAGTGGCATATGATAGTCACCCATCTTTTTTAAAAACACCTGGACTCTCGGACTGATCGAGCATCTGTGGTATAGAAGCCGTCTGAGATCCAGGCCAATGTGTGATAGTATGGCAAGATGTAACGCATTGTCCTGAAGGTAAACAGTTGAGCACAAGTCTATCAAACGTAAGTCACAGGCCTAGTCACGAACAGGTATAAAGAAGTGTCCAAGAAATTTAAGTGAACTGAACTAACACGTGCGACAACTCGTGGACTTTAAACGCAACAGAGCTTTATGTAAGCTCGCGTATAGATAGTCAGTTTGCTCCGACTGAGCGAAGAACAGCTTAGGGGGCTGGGGAAGACTTATATGAGCACAAAAGTGACGCCGAGTGTGGTTTCTGTCTACTCGGCCCGAATTTGCACAAATGTATACACCAACATAACATAAAGACAAACAATACGAGATTTCAACACTTCGTTTATTCTCATCGGTCACATATATAAGATGATAGTTACACAATTGCAAGCAAACAAGAACAGCGATTAAGCGTGACCCATACTAGTGAGATAAGGAATAATCCTAAGGCAACGACATTAACAGCGTCGGCGTGCAGTCAATTGATCGATATTGGTTGATTATCATAGCTTCCCAAAATGCTAGCAGCTGCGGGCTTCGATTAAGTAACAGTACAGTGAACGATACTGATGAATCAACCAAATGAACTGTGCCCCAGGCGTATTGTTTAGCAATCGAAGGAGCCGGGCTCCGGCAAACTCGCTGAATTGCTAGTGTTTGTTACGTCAACATGTTCAGTAGCCACTTAGGGATGTGTTGATGAATAGCAAGGAATTTTGGTTTATTTTAGCTTGGCAGAACATCACTCATTTAGGGACGCGTTCCGCTATAAATTAGGATTTTTTACTCAAAGCGTGGTTAATCACAGGTTGATAGAGTACAGGTTACAGATAAAAGGTGTGGAGGTGAGTTTAACGAGATCAGCGAATTTTAGCGTATCGGTGCAGATCTCGAATCGGTCACACCGATCGTCACAGCATACGATCAATGGCTTCTGTATAGCAAACGATTTGCTAAGCATGTGATAACCAACATGATAGGTTGCGTTCCGACAGCAATCCAAAACGATACGAAAAAAGGCTCTGCGGTAACTTCTTTGAAGTAAAAGACTGATATGAACAACTCTTCGTCAGCGGTTCACTGACAGACATATTACATCCGGCTCCGAACCCTTAGTAGTGCGACCACCAGTTGAGATTAGAACTGAAGACAGTTTGTAAGCTTTTATGACACGGCGGTGCTCTGTTCGATTCGATATACTGAATACAACAATGCTAAAAAAAGTCGCGTAGTCAGAACAGTTTTTAGGCCAGATGTCTCACAGAATAGCCTGGTTTAAGACGTGGGGTACATGTCAGTGCTATCGGCACTGACGTACTTGAAGCTCTTAGACCTCGTACAACATCCAGGATATCCGGAAAGAGGGCATGATTAATGACAACGAAGCGTTACAACAACCATCCTGGAAACAACACAAGCACAGCACAGATGCAAAGAAAACTCACAGACAATTTGACTTTACGCAGCTTGGTTTGTTGTATCGCGGTGGCTACACGCGCTGTTGTAATTCCTCGTCTGCTCATTCGTTTCTCGTCCAGTTTGACAGCCACATAAACATCTTCTGGTGTGAGGCATTGACGCAAGCAGATAGATATGTCGGCCAAACGCGTGGGTTCGATGGCTAACTTCACCTGGCGAGCCAATGATGCAGAGAACGGATCTGTCAAAGTGACGGTGATAAGAGGAGTCTTGATTTTGGCGGCGGCATTCACAATCTCACGCATCCGAGGAACGCCCTGAAACGATAGGCGACAATAAGTAATTCAAACAGTGTTTATGAACCATGAAGACCTGTTTACTATTCCAGAACGCAATGTTGAAGACTACAACGTGAACTAATCATTGACTCAGACCGGTAGTCAATCCCTTGTCACTATGTTAGAAAATGACCCTGCCCACAATTCGTCAAACATCCAAAGGCCTAGGATGATATAATCTAAAGTGATCACCAGATACTGGGCACGCACGTGAATAAACAAGTACAACCAAGGAAAGGTGGTTCATGAAACCGTTAGTTAATTACCAAATAACAAACCTGGGTAATATTCATGCTGGCCACGCCGGCAAAATGAAACGTCTTCAGAGTCATTTGAGTGGCCGGTTCGCCGACCGACTGACCACACAAGGCGCCCACAGCCGTGCCGGGTTCGATGAGTGCTCGTTCATATTTCTCCTTGACTCGCGTGAGAAACAGCCGGAGCTGAGTGCAAGTGAGATATTCACCACTCGCGTCTGTGCAACCGGCAGTCGAGAAGGTCGGATGTGACTGACAAAAACGCTGCCAGTTTCGAAGTCGTGGACACACAGTGTTTGTAAAGAACTTTCTATGATGTAAAAATACAATGGTAACGACAAGTCTGTGAGATGTGTGAAGGCGTTAGTCACGTAAATGGAAAGGTCATCAAAATATATTGAAATCTGAACTGTACGACTAGTACATCCGAATGAATGTCGACCATTTCATGTTATCAATTTGCACTAGTTACTGTCACATACACTTGGAATTTGGAGTTTTTGTCGACGAAGCTATCGTGTACTTTTCAGCTGACAGCAAACAATGTTATTGATAAATTGTGCGTGTGTGTGCATGCTGCCATTGGATCGGACCAGAAATCATTTGAATCTTTTCAAGTGCTCCAGAATTTTTTTTAGAAGACCACAGAAAGCTCTAATGAGACGACACAACCAACGGGAAAGTAGGAAAGCATTGAGGAAGTTTCACTCCCGCTACAGTACATTAGAAAAATCTCACTAACGGGCTCCATGTGGAGCGAAACTCAAACCTAATGATTCTCATCGATAGGAGCTGGCTGAAAAGTGTACGCTAGCGTGAAACCTACAACTAAATGTGAGTGACATTCAACTTAGGACAATTAAAATCCTTACCTCTTTGTAGTAGTCATTAAAGAACCTAAGGTAGCAAACACGTTGAAAAAACTATACAAGTTTCAGGAAAAATCATGGATAAGGACGTATCGATGTCAGTGAAAAAATGACTCCCGAATATCTGAATAAAAACTGCATGAGAATGGACATATTTCGAATGTGTAATTTCATTTGGTGCCACGAGAGTTGCCCACGAAATTGTCGGTAATGAATGGGAACAAAATATCCGATACAGTCACAAACAGGTTACGAACGATCGACTGTTCATAAAGGTCAGGCCAATCGGATTGCAATTGCAGAGCTACGAATGCATCAAAATCAATGTCACTGCTGTGCTCACAAATGTCTCACCTTTTATGATATCTTACTCAAGAAGGCTGGAGATAAAAACAGCATCAATACAGTCTTTTTTTTGGGGGGGGGGAAGCTGTCAGAACTGGTTGTTACCTCAGAGGATACAACGTTGCTAAAACATGCGCGTTGTGTCTTGGTGAAAAAGGCAGTGAGTTAATTTAAGCTCGAACGAATTCTGGAATCCTGTAGCAAATGAGACAGGGTTGAACGCAGTATGAGAGCCCCAGAAACAAACGAACACCACTTAGTCAGTGTTGAAAGAATGAGGTGTATAACGCAGGCAACAACATCTAGTGTCGATCTTGAATATCGATAATGACGCGTGAAAGTGGAAGCCGGTTTTCTGATGACGTTTTTCTTTCACTTACAGCTCAATTGTTTGTTTGTAAGGTGTAGGGCGGTTTGATTTTAGGTGGTTGTATACACACGAATATAACTAGGAGCTAGGTCCCACCCTTTCTCTTTCTTTCTCTTAATTACAACTTGTTCCCCTAATGATTGTACGGCAGTCAATCATTGATTTTGGTCACTGGTGTATTGTCAGCAATAAGGATGGAGGTCACCAGAGCACTTCTAACGTTGTAGAGGTGTGCACTATTCGACACAGTTAGGAGCCCTCATTAGAAATGGGAGTAATCCGCGCAGTCCACCAATAACCTTATAGGCTTTGCGGTTTGATGCATAACAGATTGACTCTACTGGATAGATCCAAACTGGCCAGGGTTTGCTGCTGGTTTAAGAGTGAGTTGTGTACAAGTTTATGCCACCCTTTTCTTATTCTGCCCGTTTCAATTTGGGCATCAAGAACTAAGATGCGATACGGCAATCATCACAATACCACCATACGGGACGCAGTAGGGAAACCAATAACCGAGTAATGAAAGGTAATCAGAAAAAACTAGTAAACGGAGAAACCAGTGACCTACTCAGATACATCCAAAATGTAGTTGTTTGGGTCGCTTCAATAAGCTTTAACACGACACTATAAATTGATCGACTTGTTTAAATATAGCCTTGTTATGTCTTCTACTTAGGAGGTTTTGCGGTAAAAAGAAGTATTTACCAAGATGAACAGTCTCATGACGTTTCAATTAACCGACGTATCTGACGGTATGGGTTCAAAATAACTGCTATAGCTGTGTCTACAATAGCCAATCTGCCGGAGAAATTGTTTATTCGGGATCGACCAATCGATCTGAAGAACAACGGCTCAAATACTTCAGACAGCGTTCGACAAGAAAAAATCACTTAATGAGAAAACTAGGAGAGTAAAGTGGAAAACGCAGTCAAAAATAGACCGGAGAAACAAACTGATTGCTGAATTTACTAGCAAAGTACGTACTTGATTTCTGACTCAACAATCGACCCCATCATTTTAAACGCGTCCAGAGTGAACGCGGTGCTAACGGCCAACTCGATCTGGTCTGGGCTCATTGGCTCTTCATCTCGACAAGGAAGACTGGTCTAAAAGAATTAAATGAACGACATGGAGACAGAAAAACTGACGAACACGAAAAAGATTTTGAGCGTCAAATAAGTGTCGATAAGTGTGTAGCTCGCGACTTAAGAGAAGGTTACTTACCCGAATATTAGCCAGTTCTTTGACGAGATCTACCGGAAACTTGTCCGTTTCCATTTCTAAAGGATCCAGACCATCAGAACCGTAGCAAAATTGGATGATATCCCCACGACTGTCACGCACTGTGTTATCGTAGGCCACGGCTAGGTCTTCCAAAAACTGAGCACAGAAAAAAGTAGTGAATAAACGGATGGAGTGATGGCCAACGACACAACGAGATGACAAACAGTCAAACACAGAGAAACGATCAACACCCAAATCACAAAAACAGAGCGTTGATACAAATGATCCTGAGGAGCTTAACGAAACAAGACAGTTATGTTGTGCAGTCGAACGCCTGTCATAACGTCAACGTCAGTTCCAGGTGAAGGGTGCTGGCACTAGAAAAGTGAGCGTTCAACTAAGCAAACCACAACGTTCATCGCTGTCCTAAGATGAGCTCTTAAAGTATACGGGGGCCAGAAATACACAGCTGATTGTAAACAATAATACACAAAGTGTATTTGTATTAACTCAGAGGTTACAACTTGGTACACGGAGATAGGAAGGAAAATGAATTAAATTTGGTAGTAGCAATTCTGTATTACTTATAATGCTGATTTTTGCACCTTCAGTAAACCAACCCACAAATATTACGTCCATCTGAGAAGTGAAGCGATCACTCATTTGATGCTTTCGCAGACGTTCAAAGTGACGTCTTTAAAGTTGGATCCACTGAAACCATAATCAAAGTGTATTGCCAATGATGTTAGGGGGCGAGGACACATTTAAGAGGCATTCTTCCCTTGTTTTTCAGTATCGAGTGTGTTATTGTAATGGAAACGAAGCCGTAAATTTGCCTTCTGCTGACGTCACGCTTGTCCGGAAGTTGTCGTTGGTTAGTTCTTCTATCCACCGTTTTCACAATACCAGTACAACACAAATACGAATTCTCCGGCTTTTCTGCGATCACGTATTGATGGTTGATTGAGCAAGCGCCACTTGACTTACCAATTGGTTATCAGTCAGTGAGACATGTTGGTTGGGCACAAATGTTAAACCAGTATTCAAAGGATAATGCGGCAAGCTGTGCGTGAACTGAAAAATTAATCGTTGCTCAGTGTTCACTGTCCACTAATAAATCAATGACAATTGACAAATAGCGTTAGCAAATGGTGAAGATGAGAAGATTGGTTCAGTTTTGATAAGTCATTTGGTAGAAAACGGTCCAGCTGAGTGCGTTTGCGTTTCGCACGAACGGGATTTTTAGTGGAACCAGTAGATGTGTTCGTGTGAATGTGTCCCATTGACGTTCATGGCAAGATGACCCGAATATAGAGGATTGGCCTAACAACTTTTAATGAACCATAAATCAGTGGGTCTAAAAGTGACGCCAGTACAGAAGTTTAGCTTTCTAAGTATATGATATTTCAAACTTATTTCGAAACAAACACATACATGATCAAACCCATGCATGTGGAGGGTCATCCAAGAGAATCTTTTTGCGTAATTACATTCTTGTTCCACTTCTGTCATCCTAGACAATGAACCGGTCAAATCATCAGACGACACAAAATCACGGTAAAATAAAGTGATCCAGAATGCCCCAGAGATGAAAGACTGCTCACGTGCTAAGAGTCCAATCCACCTATGAATCTAATAAGGAAGGATGAGTTACTCGCTTTCGTTTAATCGTTAGAGTAGTCTATTCAATCTTTGGTAAACGAAGGACAGTGTACAAAAAATCAGACGTATCACATCACTATGCGTTATCCTCTACATAACTGCAGAACGTGACGGGTTCCAGTACACGATGTTTGTGGTTTCTGTGCTAGGACAGTGGCTCCGTACACATCAGTGATCGTACGAACACGACGTTAGACGTAGAATTTCGCCATTCCAGTAAAATCTTTTAAAATAGGATACATTGCCTCGACTACAATTCACATGTGCTGACGCATCACGTAAGCTGTGTACTAACTAAGAAGTGAAGTCTTCCACAAAAAAGGACCTACTTAGTTGATTAACGTAGAAGCCTAGTGACAAGAAGAAATAAAACGTCAGCTGAAAGGGCATGCCAACTATCTCGGTCACCTTGACTAAACGACGTTGCATGTAGCCTGTATCAGCAGTCTTGACTGCCGTATCTGTCAGACCCTCGCGTCCGCTCATTGCGTGAAAGAAGAACTCTGATGGAGTGAGTCCGGAATAAAAGCTGTTACCCACAAAACCCTTGGCCTCCGGTGTGCGAGAACCCCGCGGGAAGTGGATAAGGCTGCGTCCGTTTATGACGTCCGGTACCCGCTTGCCTCCGATTACTTGTTGCCCGACACAGGCGATCATTTGTGAAATGTTCAGAAAAGAGCCTGTAGTGATGGGAGATAGAAACAAACAATAGATGAGGAGAACGTCATGAAGGATTCAAATATAACATTCCAAATACACATAGGACATGAGAGTCAAATGACTACACAGACCCTTCGAACCGCATTGGGCCATAACCAGTGGTGAATTAGATGGATGCAGTTGACGTTTACAAGCAGCTCCAGCCTCGTCTCGGATTTTGGATAATTCTTGACTCAAGTTTGACTGAAGAAAGGACAGAGAATGAGAGAAAACTTGACTGATAGGGCGAAATTAGAAAAGTACTTTAAAAAAACCAGACAATGGAGTTATTCAGTTTAATGACGCAAGAAATCTGCGGGGAGGTGGGGATGAAACGAAACAAACATTTTTGTGTTTCAATTTGAACACTGGCCGGAACGGAACGATGTCAACCTAATGCGGAGTGAACCCGGGGTATTTAGAATGAGAAATCGTAAAACCAGCGAAATTTTGAATTAGACAAACCGGTTAAATACGACCAATTTCCAAACAGGCCGGTTACCAGACAATTCCAAAAACTGCCGTTGCATGAACATAAATTTGAAACTGAATACCGACCACTGGAGCCCGTTGGCACGGACATATCCCGGGCAAGAGACGCTCCTAAAATACACATCTCATCGCCTGACAAGAATCATTTAAAATTGTTTCAATCACCTCAAACAGACTAAAGTCAACCTATTAATCTCATGAAGTAGAATTCAACGACAGTCTAGCTTTTTTTAGAGGTAGTTGCCATCAGACAACCACATGTTACGTTAAATCATCTAGATTACAGGGTGATCAATATCCTTCGTCCTCCGGCTTGTGTCTGATCGCATGCAAAACCTTATTTTACAGAATTCGGTGAATTTGCCTTCCCGAAAAGGTACAGACAGAACAAGCGATATTCACTTTTTTAACCAGCTACCTGATCACTGTCAGCAGTTTATTGTAGCGATTACGCAATCATCACATAATCAGGAAGAGTGTACGTCGGGGTGCATAAACATATCTACAAGAGGCTTGGAGAAAACAAAGGAAAGCAGTCAAATAAATGATGGTTTCTGTCATTATGAACCATAGACGAATGATTGACACATTCTCTTCTTCAAATTTTCTCAGTCTAACATGAAGACTGGGAATAGATGGTATGCTCTTGGCTCCAACCAATGAAAGCGTGGTAAACAAAAGACCGAATGAACCTTTTTAATTGATCAGACGACAGATGAACTGAAAAACAAACATTTGTAGTGGGAATGCTCATGCCATAGTCGAATGACCCGCACAACGTATTTTACATGCAGTCTTTTACCCAACTTCCTGAAACGAAGTGCGTTGAGTCGGCCAAGCCAGTGGAGATCACACACAGAATTCGACAAGAAAGTGGGACTAGATAAGTGACCCGTGTCATCAAAGGTTAGCAATGTACATCACATACGTCGAATTACACAGGTTTAATGAGTGTGGAATGAGTGCTGCTAACAAACCTGTCCAACTTTTGTTAAACAGTGCTCACAACCCGGTCGAATCGTTTTTGAAGAAAACAATCTAGGTGCACAAGGGCCATCAATCAACGTAAAACCAACGCACTGAGAGAGGGACGCGCGTGTTTGTGCGTGCACGCATCACAATCAGTTAGCTTGCATGTATTTTTTATGTATAGTGTTAAACGCAACTCTGGAGAGAAAATACTTGCCTCTAGAGTGTCCTCCATACTGCAACCTGGATTGCACTTGAGCGAATTTTTCTCGTATTGTCGAATGTAATCATCGCAAGTGGCGAAACTAGTATGAAGATGTAAACAGAAATAGTTGCATCAGAAGTGATGATGGAAGACAGGGTGAACTGCATAAAACAATAAGGGGAACCAAGAAGCCGTCGGAATGAATTGAGATTTAGGGTCAATAAGATTACGCTGTAACGGATTGAAGACAGGAACGCGACTGACCACTACTCAATACCATTTACACCAATCTGCAACGAACGTTACCTTATGGGCTCTGCATCAATACGAAATCTGACGAGGGCAACAACCAAGACAGGTGTCTCCAGCGCTATTTACACACCATGGAGCTTAGTCAATAAACGGCGTAGACTTTAACGCTCGTTCAAACAACACGCATAAGACCCATCCCGATCGGGGAGCTCAGCAGCGAAGGTGGTAGGCATTCAGCGCCAGACTGAAGCTGTCATATAACAGTCTGCACGATAGTGGTTGATAGTGGTCGACCAGAAAACCACTTCAGCTCAAAAGAGCCAAAACATCACAAATATAAGAGGTTCTCAAACAATGATAATACACACTCATTCATTCAAGAGTTACACACCGGACCGGAGTTACACTTCGGGTTGCTACGCACACTGGAAATAACATCAACTGATTGAGGAAACAGAAGTCTACAAAAACATTATCCCCATGCTCGAACGCCCACATGTTCAGACAGAAGAGAACAGAGTGATCTGATTTGAAGGTTCGAAAACTGCCGAAGTATAAACAGGAAAACTGACAGACTGTGCGGAAACAAAAATATGGTTAAAAAAACCAGACGATTGCAGTCTAGTCTATGTTTTCCGTATTTCCTTTACCACTAGTTTCTCTCCTGATCACATTCCGATGCACCTACGAACTGCGTTCATTCGCATTGGTCTCCTGTTTTTCAGCTTGTTGTTTTGAGGCGGTCGACCTTCATGAAGCGTTTACAGACTCGGAGCGAAATGGGCGAAGCTTCACACGGAAAAAACACCACTTCTTGCTTGACGACTTTTCAAAGTATTTAAATATTTTCCGACTGCATCCATATTTCAACCCGTTTGAGTACTCATCAGTAGTACGGCTCGATTGACTACCTTCACCATACTAGGCTGGCATCCAGCTTATTTTCACACCACCACACGTTCGCCAAGATATGATACATAATGTCATATATGATCTCGATACTGCTCACACATAGATAGAAGCTGTCGTGGCAACTGGATTCCAACGCGCAACCATATGTTTGGCAGTTGTCTTACAAATGAGTCCCCAGGAGCTCGCCGAACTGTATGGTATTGGGAGTCCGGACATTCTAGGATAGGTCCAAATGGACAAACACATTGCAAATGATGCTTGTCGTTGGGCATCACTGTAAAGAACCCTGTTCAGAAAACTGATACTCGCTAAGCGACAACTAGAAAACAGTATAATAGTGAACCTTTAGTGCGCATGGTACTCAAACCTCGATGATATGCAGGAATGTACTGAGCAGTTCAAATGGACGTTTTCTTGCACCATTTTGTGAAAGAACACAATCGTTAGTGCTCATGCTTTGCTGACATACCGATTGGGCTCAGTGTCCAAGGTGCCCAACAAGGAAATTAGTAATAAACAGAGCATAGGGTTTAGACCGCTACCTTTGATAAGCCTTTCGCGCTCAGTTTTTCGTTGCATGCTATATATTTAGTAGGCACTGATTACACGGTTGGGTAATTTTGTTTTGAGACTTGTGCCGACTGAATACCAAAATGGGATAGTGATCATATACCATAACGTTCACGTGGTGACCCAAATGAGAAACTCGGTTACCAATGCCTGTGTCGACAACTGACTATAGAGAATGACTAAGCCGAATCAGTCCTGACAATTTATTGGGACATGAGGAACAAAATGAGCGAAGTGGCGAATCTAATTCATTGAAGGCAAGCAAGAAGACAGCATAAACGTTTGTCAAACGGTTTAAACGCGGGCTTTCAGAGGCGGGCGCCCAAAACAGATAACATGAACACACGATCAGCTGCTCCACGTGACTGCATCTGGACGAACGTTACACAAATCACACCAGTTTTCACTCTCAATATAATGTTAGAACAGACAGTAGCATTGGACGCAGGCGTCTGAAAAAAGCACTATTTTCAGCCGGAATTCAGAATAAAGCACATGGATGAAGTAAAGGCAGTTGGGCTAAAATTTCATCATGCGGCAGTGACGGATTGTTCTAAGTTTAGAAAACACCGATTCAACTATCTGGAAAGAAGTTTGAGCATCCCGATTCTTAAAATGACGGAAGCCTCATACGGATCAGTGCGAGGGGTGGATCGTCAAAGTTGACCAGAATCATAACTAGAGGTGAGTGTTACAGTACTTCAGTACCTCGGTTGTTATCCTAGAGCACAGATATGAGTCACTGGTACTTTAAGGACAATAGCATCAGACCTAATAATGTGATGATAGTCGGTTAGCTCAAAAAGAAGGATGCAATTCGTCTCCTTCCCTTGAGAATATGCACAACAGACCGAAAACCTGTCGAAGACCTCTAAAAACGTCCTGGTGAGATATTGAAGCACACATTATTAGAGTGAAACCGGGCTTGTAGACATGGTAGGGTACGAGATACTGTGTCAACGCTGAAAATAAGGAACCGAACTTACCCGGAACTGATAAGTTTGGTTTTGGACGAAACCAGCTGATCGCTTGGCATCACCTCGCCCAGTCCGATGGAGAATCCACGATGTGCAAGGTAGAACAGCGAGATGCGTCCCAAGCGCCATATGGCGTCAGCACAAATCTCACTTCCATAGTCACGCAGCAGACTATAGAAGATGCTCGACTTGCTACCACCTCCGAGCAGCTTTTTGTCCGCACAACCGGCTAACAGTTCGCTATTGTAGATGAGCACAACTGAATTTGAATGGTCGGGTTACAATGAACGGGAAAAACGGTAGAGTGATAAACTGATAAAGCCGGCTGGAGTGGACTATCCACGTTTTGTTTTGTGTATGTTCAGTATACACAGTTAAGGACAGAACTTTGAATACAAATAACATCTTTGATTCAAGCTAACAGCAAAGTGATACACTTTTCCTTAAAAAAATTTTATTTAGAAAAAGCCATCTGATGGGAGATTAGAATTATGCATTCCTCAAGAGTAACCTTGTAGTATTGATTTAAAATTAACAATTGGATTTCGGTCATGGTCATATCATTAGTGTAAACGCTACTATTGCTTCGAATTTATAAGGTTTAGTCCTGAAATTGTGATGTATCGAACGAATAAGGGCAATCGTTCAGGGCAACTAACGTTCGTGACTATACTACATCTTTGTTTGCCGACATTGCGCTCTGTCTGTGTTCCGGTGGGGGTCACACCACGGGAAGAAGTGATTCAGTATTCAAAAGAGAACATCATGAGCGGTTACGTTGGGGGCAGCAAATCCTGGCTGAAAAGTTGTCATGTGGTTAACAATTAGAAGGACCGGTTTGGGGAGAGAGAGAGATGGTTCGGAAAAGCCACACAAAATAATTGTGTAAGGTTTAAAACATTGAGTTCCCTTTATCCATTTAGTCAAAAAAGAGAGAAGACACGTCGCGAGATGCGAACAATTCCATAATGGTTGTCCAAAAAAGTTCGTGAGCATCCACTGCAAAAAGAGAGCCAAAAGTGGCAAGCTGCAGTGCGAGTAAAAAGAATACATATCTGCAAATCCAATTCAAGGGTGACCATCTGACCAACAACATTCGTCAAAAACTGACGTCGGCTTCGCAACACACCTACCCAGCTGCTCGTTCTGCTAAGCACCAGGGGTATGGCTCTCCATAACGGTGATACACGCTCAATCGATCAGTCTTTCTCCCACGTATTATGCCAGTTCAATTACAGTTGCGGTGACATCAGCACACGCAGAATTGATCAGTACTTGCAACACCGCATGGCGGACCACATTCCTAGGAGGTTATCAACGGCAATGTGATCTGATGACTGTAACAGGCTCGAAGACCCTGGGGTCATCGATTGCCAAACACATCTTAGCAACCGGTCACCTAGTTGACCTTGCCAATGCGTTCAAGACATGGTTACGTAACTGAAACCTGAAAGTGCTAGCGATTAGCGGAGCAATGCCAACCAGACATCGGCCGGCTTGTGTGCGCAGTAGGCGTTGGTGCAACCAATCTTCTTGCTATGGAATCGATTGCACTATTTAGGGGGAAAGGTCAGAACCTGTGGTTTGTTTCTTCAACTGTTGTGTAGTCTGTGTAAATTTGCTGGTTTTACGTTAACGACTGACGAAAGTAAATCGAATTATATACAGTTTAACAACAAAGAGTACATAGCACATGCGTCGCTGGTGGTGACAGCGGGCGGATAGTCAACTTACAACCATCATTCGGGCACATTTCCTCGCCTTTTGAGGAATAAATCGATTTAGTCGGCACGCGTAAGTTGATCTTGACCCCCGTAGACGGATGTGGGGAGAGGATCAGATTGAACAATTGTTTACCTGTCCATAATCGAGTGGGCTGAACCCAAACACGAGAACCAGCCGGACAATGAAACAGAAAGCATAGGGAAACCAGAGGAAGAACGGATCAAAGTCTGGAGTCGAGTTCTTAAAGAGCATCGGTTCACCCATAGAAGCAGTGTGGTAACATAAATTAGGGAGACCAACAGACCTTCGACTTAATGCTAATAATGTGATAAGTTAAATTAGGTAGTCGGTTTGAAAGATTATGGGGACTCTCGATGTAAAATGTATCTAACACATGCTCTTGAACAAACGAGTCGCCACACCTGCACTATGAATCTGAAAATAGATAACGGATGCGACCAATTTATAGCTAACCGTGATGAACAGTCATCCAGAATGATAACATAACAGCCACACTACGAAATGACGAGGAGGGTGTGCAAATGTGCAGATCACTTTATTTGTGTCCACAGTGAACGTAATTGGGAGTTGGGAAAGTTTTAACGTTTGCATGTGCACCTCACACCGGACTGAGGTCAAGTAAATCAATGAGGACGAGCATGAGGATGGTGATAACAACAGATAGTCCGCCCATGCCTGGATGTGCACAGCTTGCAAGTGATGCGAACTAATCAAGATCTGTTTTCCATAGCAGATCACATTAGTGTAACTGAGCATATACGTAGCATGGAATGTTTTAACGAACGCGTGCGTCATTGTCTCTCCTTGTCTGAGGTTACCGGTGAGTAAATAAACCGAAAGCAGCGAATAGTTAGAGAGGAGTTACGACAGTTGATTGCTCGAGAATCATCAGGATAGAACAGCCAACTGGCAAAAAAACAATCCAACAACTTCGTAACGGTGATGGACTAACGAGCAACTCTTTTAGAGACAAAACGAGGAGCCCCAACTTTGGACGTAGACAAGCGTCCACTGGCCTCATTGTAGGGCAAATCGAACGGAATCGAATAGACGTGATATATAACGTTGCATTCTGTCACTTGTGGCCAGATGAGGCAATCACTAGGATGGACAGTTTGATTCCCACACGTTGGCCTAGCGTTGACTACTTCATTTTACCCTAATTGGCTCATAGGATTGACTTGATTACCCCATAGATTGCGAGTAGCCAGGTCAGCCACGTCGTCTGGCGGAAGTGTGATTCCCAAGGTCTTTCTTTGCATTAGTCGTCAAGCAGCAAGGCTTAGAATGTGCACGGTGCTGACTGGCATCCTACTGGACAGAAGTTTGATAACCGGTAAGCCAGCTTACTCAACCATCAATTTTCATCAGGATGACTGGACAAACACATCGAGTTGAGCAATATTTTTTTAGAGCGTGATGCCTACGGAAACATGTGGGTTGAATAATTAGCGGAAGACGTCGAAGCCCGAACATGTGACCCGAAACTTGTTGATTTGCATCGATAGCACAACAGGATTATCGGCCTACACATAAAACAACTGGGAGAGAGGATAAACGTTGATGATAGATGCACACTCACCCATTGAATAGCAGGTTTGGGCAAACCAACAGGCTGTGAGAGATGACTACCGGAAATAATCTGGGCGGCCAGGAGACATGCCTGATCTCGATTGAAGAACACATCTTTCAGTGTCAACAGATGTGTAGCAGTGATTAAATCCTGGATGGGAGCGATAAGAGGTTCGCCGTTTTTCGGACTGACAATATTTTTTAGTGACTGCAATATAAACAGGACGACGGATGATCGAAAAAAAGCTACGCAACGTGAACGTACGATGAATGATGCAACTCGAACAGAAAACTATGGGATGAAAAAACCGCATACAAAAAACGAGAATAAAAAACCTTAAAAACAAGAGACAGATGCTGACTAGAACACATGATCCGTTTGTCAATAAAGCGCTTGCATTGGTGATTGGAAGAAGCTACAAAACGAGTAGACGAAGAAAAACACCTTGCTACCTCGCTCAGTGCAACCGTTCGACAGAGGCCGTCATATTGGTCAACACGACCAGCCAAATCATTGGGGGGGGGGAATCGTCATAAACTAATGCGCTCGGGGAGACAACTGGCTTACGTTTGTGTTTATCGAAGATATTATTGAAACTGTCCCATATAACAGATGCTCCTGGGAAAGTATGCTACAACTTGACTGGTCAAAGTGAAAACAAATATGTAGCACGTAGGGGTCGACAACAAAATTGATAATGTATACAGTGATTCCCTGATAACTGAGTAGACTAGCTTAAACCCATTGGACGTGTCCCCCAGATTGCAGAGAGTAGGATTCTCAGGTTAAGTTCGAGAAAAAAGGGGATACCGGTGAGTTAGTAATAAAAGTACTATTACTACTACTACCACCATAAGACAGTGAATTTATGAATGATAACTGAATTTCCCATAAAAGCACATAGGCATGTTAGCGACACTATTGTGATGGGTGATCTGGTCAGACAGACAATTATTCCAACACAGCGAATTATCTCAAAACGGCAGTAAGAGATGGTCAAAGCCAAAGCGGACGGATCACGGATAACATAAAGGATCGGGCGAGTCATCACCCAACGAAATCAGCTCAGTGAACGAGAAAAGAGACAACGTCAGTCAAGCGAACGGAATCAGACAGAAATACATACGAAATTTGAATGGAAACCTCGTCACATTGTTCACTGAAAGTGCGGTTTATAGACGTGAACACAGTAGTGACGGGGAACTGGCGAACTGGACAAAAAACTTGTCTTCTTGAACGAATTTTCGTTACATTATGGAGTGGCAGATGTTACGGTACGGGAATATTGTTTAGTCTATTTAGATGAAAACGGGAGCCATTAAGGCAGCTCCGAACACCGATACCCATTGCCTTGTTAATCGAGCTGCTGAGCCGTAGGTGTTAATGAATCTGCAGTTACTTCTACGGAATGGTGGTCGGGACGTAAGCGGCCATCACATGACAAGAGAGCATGCCGTCGTTTGTTTTATCCCATGTCATCACGTTCCTAGACGGTTCTATGTATTGATAATGATACTCATCGCATTATTCCGCTGTCTCTGTACCAACATTTATGCCCACATCTCTTGCACAGTTGGTGTACGGTAGACATGAGACTATCACCGCCTTAATCTAGTTGTCTGTTGTCACTTGTCACTCACTGTGCGCATCTACTAGGAGTTACTCAACCACAATTCAGTTATTGATAAATAGATTGAGAATAACACATTAGGAGCAACTTGGAATACTCTAAGCCACCACCATCCTAGGTGGTCCTCCTCAGGAGTGTTGTAATTGAAATCACATTCACAAAGGAACAGAGTTCACGTGGGATTCGCGCTGCATCTCATCCTAAATAAGCCTATCGACTTCAGAAACTAGATAAGGATTCGGTCATGCACTGTCAGAGAATCGCAAAGTAGGTTTTGATCAAGCTCGAGTGATTCACAAGGGTCTGCCATCCCAGACGGAGTGGTGCCATGCTGAAGCTCTCACCATTTACACACAACAAGCTTGGGTTAATCACAGTGATAGCAAACCCGTGTCTGCAGTGTGAAGTGGATGGATAAACAACACCAGACACAGACGCGTCTTATCTACATCAGTCACATCTCCACTTAATGGGCAAAGGAGTAGACCAATCAGGTCAGATGCAGCGCAAATTGACCTAACCACGGCAAATCNCAGCAAACTTCACGTGGCCTCTGTTCCTTTGTTAATGTGACTTCAAATACAACACTCCTGAGGAAGGCCACCCGAGGTGGTTTAAACGTAGACTATTACGACTTGCTCCTAACGTTGTGCTATTCTCAATCTGCTCATGAATAACATGTTAAACACGACGCCCAAACTGTTCATTCGTACTAAATTTGGTGCGAATATCTTACACCTTAGTTATCATGTAGTTATTCCTACCATAGACCAGTAAGTAAGACCTTAGCGGCTTGATGGTGACCCTCATTGTATAACCGCTTCGGGCTAACGAATTCATTGCTATCAGTGAGTCTAACGGACTGAATCAACAAGAAAGCCTTACCACTTATGCCTTATTGTCCGTTTACAGGAGCATAAAGACAAGCGGGCTCTACCCTCCAGGTTTTACAAGCGCAGGAGAAAACATCCGTGATGCATTTGCTACCAGACGTCGAAGAGTGTACTTAACTTCATAACCAGCTGTATCGAAACCCAAAGCGCTTCGTTGAAGGTTGCATCTACAAATATGCAATGGACATACGTAACCGGTATGACACAATTCCAGGCGCGTTCACTGGTGACTTGCTGATGCACCACATTCAGTTAGAATTCAAAACGCTGGACCCCAAAACTGTATTTAAACAAACAAAACTACCAAAACTTATTCAGCCTGGATTTCAGCTTCAGTGTACTTCAGATTTACACCGATACTCCGTAAGGACACCCCAGCCAATCTACCAGAACAGAGGCAGTACATTCGGCAACAGAATGCTTCACTTGTTCCTTCTGTGGTTACAGTGAACACATCTGACCAAAATGTCCAGCGGCACACAAAACGTGGTGGAAAATAAGAGACTAATGTTGTATAANACGCGTCCTATCTACAGCTGTCTCATCCCCACCTAATGGGCAAAGGATTAGACCAATCAAGTGAGATGCAGCACAAATTGAGTTAACTACAGCAAACTTCACGTGGCCTCTGTTCCTTTGTTAATGTGACTTCAAATACAACACTCCTGAGGAAGGCCACCCGAGGTGGTTTAAACGTAGACTATTACGACTTGCTCCTAACGTTGTGCTATTCTCAATCTGCTCATGAATAACATGTTAAACACGACGCCCAAACTGTTCATTCGTACTAAATTTGGTGCGAATATCTTACACCTTAGTTATCATGTAGTTATTCCTACCATAGACCAGTAAGTAAGACCTTAGCGGCTTGATGGTGACCCTCATTGTATAACCGCTTCGGGCTAACGAATTCATTGCTATCAGTGAGTCTAACGGACTGAATCAACAAGAAAGCCTTACCACTTATGCCTTATTGTCCGTTTACAGGAGCATAAAGACAAGCGGGCTCTACCCTCCAGGTTTTACAAGCGCAGGAGAAAACATCCGTGATGCATTTGCTACCAGACGTCGAAGAGTGTACTTAACTTCATAACCAGCTGTATCGAAACCCAAAGCGCTTCGTTGAAGGTTGCATCTACAAATATGCAATGGACATACGTAACCGGTATGACACAATTCCAGGCGCGTTCACTGGTGACTTGCTGATGCACCACATTCAGTTAGAATTCAAAACGCTGGACCCCAAAACTGTATTTAAACAAACAAAACTACCAAAACTTATTCAGCCTGGATTTCAGCTTCAGTGTACTTCAGATTTACACCGATACTCCGTAAGGACACCCCAGCCAATCTACCAGAACAGAGGCAGTACATTCGGCAACAGAATGCTTCACTTGTTCCTTCTGTGGTTACAGTGAACACATCTGACCAAAATGTCCAGCGGCACACAAAACGTGGTGGAAAATAAGAGACTAATGTTGTATAATAGGCAGTTTCGTTCTGAGTAGTATACTACTCACAAGTAGTGTATTACCCGCAGGCGACATTCAGGAACAAAGGACAAGCCCCGAACACGACGGATAAGAAGAGACTATCCAAACAGTGTGTACATGCTGTGTGAGAACTTTCACCAAGACGAATGACTACGTACTGTATGTATGTGAGTGCATGTCTGTCGTGCAAATGAGTATACGCGTTTGTGGTTTAGTTTTTGACATGACCTATACGGAAGTTTGCGCAATAAACCAACTCGTTGGCCAAGCGTCTTTTGCGGACACAACATTAAGAAAGTTTGTAGGCCACGCTCCACAGTCAAACATGTTTCAGTTATCACGGACTCTTTTGATTCACTTCATAACTACAGACATCGGGCCAAACGGTTTATCAGAGGCTGTTGCACACATACCTGTCAAAGGACTTCATCTTTGAGCTTACATGAACGTTAGGAGTTCCGACAGCTACGTTTCTGTTTCCGTCGTCAATCTTAACCACTAAGACATCGCGGACTTCTGTAGAGAAGTTAGTATAGTCGCTCAATGTTCATCGGGTTCCGCCCAAGAACGTTATATTGTGAAAGCAAAATATAATGGTGCGTTTTATCTGTGAGTGCAGCTGTCAGTTTTGTTTCATTTGTGTATTCACCTGTTGCCTGGATGCGAATTTCTCAGGCAACATGAAAATTCGAAATCACTTCAATCGGAAATAAACCACTTCCAATCCGACGTTGCAGTTTCAGCTAATCTCAACCAAGACGGAAAATCTGTATTTTTTTCTCCGAAATACATTCCCCAAGTGATTGAAGAAGAGTTTGAAACCACATTGGAAACTGTGTGAAGATGGTGGCATTCTCAACTAATCAGTTACTTTATTGGTCCTACTGATCGGAGATATATCGTGTTTCAGAACAATGGTAAACACAATGGAAAAGTGGAAATCAAAAATATATGGCGTTGGTGCACAGAATTGTCCGGTCCGCAGGAGGATGTAAAATACCGACCACAAAACGGAAATTAGACAGCTGACGCTTTATCTGGAAGGCAAAATACCGTGCGTCCGAGGAACTTCAGTTAGGGAAATGAGATATATTACTTCCCTAAACCGAAAAATTGCCAAAGAAAGGTGTCTTTCGAACCCTCTGAAATTTAACTCATAAAAGTTACCCAGCCTTTCGAGCGTTTTGACTCTCGATTTAAAAATCCACTCCACTATGTTACACGGAACCGATGCCTGTTGACAGTGACTAATGTATATTCTCGATTCCTTCTCGCTTTAGCTCGCTCCGGTACGACAACATTGACGTTTATCATGTGTGTGTCAATCGTTTGTGCTTCTCGGTCCACTGTGATATACTTGTTGGGATCATGATCCAGCTTTCATGACAAACGAAATAAAGAGCTTCCTGTTCAGTATCTTTACAACCAGAACCACAGCTCACAAGTCACAGTTCCATCGTTCAACTGAATGTTTGAATGGAATGTTATGGAAAATTGCCAACTGCTCAGTGAGATCAAGAAACTTGAATGTCAATCAATGGAAGTATGCTCTTACATTCAATTAGGTCTCTATCATGCACAGATATAGATGCTACGTTTCACAAACATAGACCAACTACTAGCACTTTTCCAAGCCGGCTTTCTCAGTCGAACACCGTGCTCTTGAAGCCTTGCACGCGCCCGTCTGAATACGATCTATTAGTAGCCCGATGGTTAAAGCAATATACTGCGACATAGGCAGGGAACAAGGCATGTAAAACCGTAAGACTAAACGTATTTGTTTTGATCCGCGAACCTGTCGCTTCCATGTACACGTTTACATCTGTTACGCGTACCACTCCAAACACATTCTACAATAATTGTGATAGATGACCAAATCACACTCAGTGAAATATCTCAACATGGTGGTGAGATATGGCCAAAAGCTATAGCTGGTGGATTACGGATAACACGGCCGGCCGGATGAGCCATTACTCAATGAAATCGGACCAACGGAAGAAAACAGGCAAACAGAAATCGCACGACAGAGAGAGTCAGCTATATATGCAAATCGGACAGAAATGCATGTGTGAGTGGAAACTGCCGCTGCGTTGTGGACACAAACGAAAGTGCGTCCGTGGTGTGAAAACATCCGAGTTGGGCAATGCGGATTGTGCTTTAGCAAACGACTTTCTCCAACATACTCAGTAAATACCAGCCTCCCTTAATGTGGTGAATCCCAGGAGACAATTACGCATACACAGGCATCTTGCGAATCGGGGAGATCATGGGGATTTTTCGCATTATACTGTTGTCTACCTCTGTGCAAACATTGACACTAACATTCCAATATTAATAAGCCACGAATCTCTGTCATTGCAGTCATAATAAAGTGGCCATAAGGTGCTTGAAGTTTTAACCTAGACCCCTGTGTTCTACCTTCATTTGCAGCTGTCTGCTCGTATCTACTACTACTCACTCCACACCTGATGGGGTCCGTTTCCGAAAACAGAGACAGTTATGCCCTGAAGTCCGCTGGGTTAGTATCGCGTTCTTTGCTTAGGCTGTGCACTGTAAATCTGGAACAGAACGTGCGTATGTATGTGTGGTTTAACTGTCTCAAGTTTACATCGAATGAGGACTGTATGGCCACGTGTGGTGACGTATGAGAGTAAGCATCCAAGAGCCTCGGTCACTGTGATAGACCAGTGTGAACAGCACCCGGTTAACTATGAACGGTGTGGTAGAATGTTCACAGAAAGCTGCAGAACTCGGAGAACTCAATCATGTGGAAAACCGAATGCAATTGAAACACAATTCTGGATATTTTACCAATATGCATAGATGTAAAAACGTTTACCAGTTCAGTTCAACAAGAATTAATAGATAAATGTTATTAGAACTGAATCTTACAACACAAGGAGAAACATACAATCATCCAGCCATAGACCATTTCGATGGGGACAAAAATGCGCGAAGAACACATAGTAGCCACAGAGTACATAGCTTACCAACATGAGGTGTTTGGATTCCGAACGAGCAGCTTCCGTTTGTGGTAAGTGAACGTTCATTTCATCCCCGTCAAAGTCCGCATTAAAGGGATTACAGCAGCTCGGGTTGAACCGAAATGTGCGGAAGGGTTTAACAACGGCCTGTCAAGGAGAGGATAGAAACAATACACATGACTAATAGGAAAACATACCCATGATTAAGAGCAGGTAACAATAACCGGAGGATAATTGGTTGTTAGCTCTTTGGCTTTCTGGGGTCAAAAAAGACGGCGACGACAAGGTAAACATAAAAATCAAACCACCGTTGAATTTTCATCTTGGAGGACGTCATCTTAAAGTTGTGTGACCATCACATTGGTGCACCGAACTGGAGATTTCGCTGACCTTCCTGCGATATGATGTGTAAAATAGTTACAAAACTCACAGTTGCATATTGTACCTAGGCTATCGAGAAAGTTCACACGATCTATGCTGTCCGATTGTTTGTCCGCATGTCATGTGACTGTGTGGCACGGACCCGAACCACACACACACACACTCCCGGTTTACTTGCTCGTCGACGGCCGTTTTCTAGCCTCCCTGGCTAATTTGCGTGTCGGTTCCATTCATAGCGCCATAAAAGAGCCCATGTACATTTTGTCGAATAAATATTCGGTCCCTATTCTCAAAGGTTACTTTGTATTTCACGTCTGGAAGAAACAACTTCGTGCGCCGTGCACTAAACTGCCTTCGAAAGGTACTTGATATGCTGTCACACACTTGATTACACATACTATTATCCAGTCTGAACCTCAACAACGGGGTGAACAAACACGACAATGACCTCCAGGTGTATTTTAGCTAAATTTAATCACCTACTTATGAGTAGTAGATATTATTTAAAAATAATAACTCATCAAACGCACTCCCCGACCACACCCAGGCTTCCTAGAGGTGTGTCCAGTTCTGGGAGTTGAATAGAGCAACTTTCTTGGTTAGCAATGAATCGTTCAGCACTGACTGTCATCATTCTCACTAATGCGCTATGCACTACAAAAGAAAGAATTAAGTTGTAAGTTATTCACACCAAATTTAGTGCAAATGTAGTCAGTCTGGGCGCCGTGTTGTTCTCAACGCATTTATCAAAGATGAATAAGCATTATTTGATATACTAAAAGATCCGACCTCCTAATATAATTGCTGAGCTAGTAGAATACTGGTTTTACACTTGTCGTAGTGAAATGCAATCCCGTCAACAATTGTGCGATATTTTTTAATTTAAAACAATTTGTAGTCAACGTGAACAGCACCTCCTTTTGCAGCTAACACTTCACACACTAGCCTTGGAGACAACACCACAAAGCGGTGTGACGTTCGCCGGCGCGACATTGAAACAACTGGAAAACAGGGGCTGGCCGGAGTGCTCACAAATACTCAGACTGAACCGGGCATGTTGGGGGTTACGCAAAGCGGGAGGAAAACTACGCCCCTGGGTGGGCTCGAACCACCAACCTTTCGGTTAACAGCCGAACGCGCTAACCGATTGCGCCACAAGGGCACAGCTGCCGCCCGTGCATTCATTCTACTCTGAAAGCAACGTCACTCCAGATGGAAACCATAAACTCCCGCATATCACTTACAAAATATGAACGAGGAGGTTCGGTTATTAGTCGTATCCAACAGTATGTCAAGCGTATAAGGAATCAATTCCAAGTTTCATAAGCAACTGGAATAGTAGGCACAAAGTGCTACTCGTTAGTTGAGTAGACGAAAATCGCTTTTTGAGTGATGTCAAGTATTTACTGTGATATCCACACCGTCAGGGAACGGGAGCTCGCCGAGCTTGGCATTTAGGTTGCAAACGTTTCATCACCAAGCGAGGTGACATCATCAGTGCGTGAGTGTTTGGCGTATAATTTTGAATTTGGCGTTTGGTGAAGTTGGATCGATGACTGCTCTTATAAAGCAGAGTGGGTTGACCTACTGGTCTGAATTCTGGTTGGTCGGTTTCTGTCGTGTTTGGCCTGACCCACTATTGGTTGATTTTGTCGCAATTTAGCTTTGACCTGATGTCCGATTGGTTGTTCCCTGGAGTCCTTGGGCCGGAGTTTGATTGGCTGCTCTCTGTCGTTTGGGCTTGATGACGTTTACGTCTCCTCAAATCCTTGATTCGCAATGATTCATAGGAACAACCAATCGGACATCAGGTCAAAGCTAAATTGCGGCAAAATCAACCAATAGTGGGTCAGGCCAAACACGACAAAAAGCGACCAACCAGAATTCAGACCAGTAGGTCAACCCACTCTGCTATATAAGAGCAGTCATCGATCCAACTTCACCAAACGCCACATTCAAAATTATACCCTGAAACACTCACGCACTGATGATGTCACCTCGCTTGGTGATGAAACGTTTGCAACCTAAATGCCAAGCTCGGCGAACATATCAATACCAAAACCATCAACCCGAGCTACAAACACCACCACCACTATTCCCAGGGAACGGGAGCCTTATGGCTGAGGTCAATTACGCACATGGTCTGGGTTAAGGCGGGCTAAGGAAAACACTCCCATGTGCAGGCTGGCTTCGACCTCATTAGAGCACACTCTGATAAATGGCCTGGCAGTCGGACTACGACTTAACAATTTCAGCTGAGGAACAAAAGTCCGTGAGTAACCCGTCCGTCCAATACCACTACTCAATTGAAGCCCGAAATACGAGTGCGAAAAAACATGGTATCCATCCTTCTAATCACTTGCAACATAACTCGACGACCGTGAAAAAGCTGGCCATTATATCACTTAGGTAGAACACACATACCTTGAAAGCCTGAATGGACACCCGATGCAATGAAGGTTGGCGATTGAACAATATGATATCTCCGTCTATCAAATGTCGTTCGACGATGTCTCCCGGTTGTAAATGCCGCGCCACATCCTCGCGTGCACGAGCTGAAGCGAGAAACCGCTTAATCACATCAGAACCTCCTTCAGCTTCAGCTTTGCGTTTTTGCTCACCTCGGAGCTTGTAGCTGACAAATAACGCGCCTGGATAGCAATTCGGTCCGTTCAGAATGAGCTCGCGCAAGAACTCCAAATTGAAGGTGGTCACGCGTGCCGGATAGGTAAGCAATTTAGCACAATGATCCGGGACGATGACCTAAGCATTCGTGCATTTTGGGGAAAGCACCGAAAAGGCAAACATGGAAATAATGGGCCAGACTCTTAGTAAAATTTTAAGCAAAGGTTACGATCATTGTTATCCGCATATTTGGAGTTGCTATGAGACATGGGCACGCAGAACATCTATGCGAACATAACGCGAGCGTTCTAATCTAATACAGCACAGATAATGGTCCATACATCGCATAAAACTTGGCGTTCTGCATGGTTAACTACTTTCAATATTCCGCTTCAAATTCATCATAGATGGTGCACACGGATGCCAGACATTGAGGCTTTTTCTGATTGAAAATATACCGACCCACACTACGCTAATGAGGAGGCACCGTTGTTTGATAATCCACATGAGAGACATCTTGTCAGGCAATATTTCCTGTTCTGCCCAGGGCTTTGGGATGCTTTTCTCACCCTCAAAGTGCAAGATACACGTCCAAAAACTATGACAATACCTGTTATAACAGGATCTATGGTCTATGAAAACGTCAGTTAACGATGATGGTTAACCGAACAACGGGTAACGGCATGGTGCATAACTGAGCAACGGATAACGAACAATATACGACAGACCACATGAATATACGCGAGCAACCCAGACCTTCCAAGCCAACCCGAACATCCAAGCATAACGCACAAAAACAGGAAGAAGACTGGCATTCGAACAAAGCTACTGGGTTACTCCGATTGGAGATCCCATGGTCACAAATTTGTTCGTACTCATGAATTTTGTGACCACTAATAAGGCAACATCAAAAATGGAACAGTTGGAAGTAAAGACGATACAACGAGGCACCAATCAGAAGTCGAGTGTGTAGGCAAGATGCCTAAAATAGTAACGAAAGGTTGAGAACGTTCGTACAAAGCAGAGAGTCAGATATCCGTGAAGAAATTCGAAAGTTAGTTTAAACAAGTGTTTTAGGCCTTCCATAAGACTGATAACATGTTTCTTAGGGAACTGGATACTTTCTCGATAATAACATTAAACACACATCAAACAAGTGAGTTCTAAGAAGGCGTATCTTTGGTGACAAGAAACGAAATCAAAGTTCGTAATTCTAACGCTAGAATAGTGTCAGTACGTGAGATTTGTCGATAAAAAAAGGCTTTTATAAGAAAACATGAGTAGTATTGCTTTGTAGTTACAGAAAGCAGGGGTTCAAAGTTGAGGATGTAAAAGTAGTGACTTTTCCCACATATATGCTTACGTCCAGTTGAACTAGGAAGTTGGCAGACGGTTTTCTCGCTGTGGGGATCGAATTAGTGTACTCATCCAAGCTTTGAAAACATTAAGTTGGACCATGAGGTCAAACACTATCATCACCATCACCAACACCACCATCATCATCATAGACAGCAATACACCAGTGGTTCACGTTACTGCTCAACTGCCACACAACCATGAAAAGCAAACCCTATATATAGGAGAGAAGTAAAAAGAAGGGGACGGGAAGGGACCTAACTACCTAAAATAACTAAGTCCATATTCAAACATTCAACATCAAGGTGCCTACACCTTGCAAACAACACAACCGAGCTGCAAGTGAGAGTAAGGCGTCATCAGCGAGACAGCTTCCTTACGTCTTTCACTGCCCCGCGTCATTAAATGCACTCACTTCACAGACAGCTCGGACAAACAACGACAACATTCACGTCACTGAGCTCGATTAGCCGCCATCTCACCTAGAGTCACATGCCGCCGATTATTCTGTAAGTCGCGAGGGCCCCGGGAGACGAACTCGATCTATAGTGACTAACTCCTTGGTGAACGACTTCATTTTCATACGCCACGTCATTATCTATCCACCTCGCACCTTACACCAGTCGGTCGCAGTGTCAGCGAACAGTGCCCGATGTGGAAGACGACTAGCTGGCATCCTTAGTACATGACCTAACCATCTAAGCCAGTGCAAACGTAGAGACTGGACAAAATAACTCGTTTGACAATCACTAACAAACACCCGCTTTC
>QNGE01003229.1:62364-89795 GCA_008508345.1 Paragonimus westermani | reverse complement strand
AGAATATTTACAACTAACTAAAGTGCGTTCGGCTCACCAACAAGGTGACAATAGTGAGAAACGCCATTTACCACTTAATGTTTTAATAGCACAAACATAAAACTTCAGGCAAGAACATACAAATGGTGCAGTTGGTCTGAAACCCTACTGTGACTAATCTAGTTTCTATGGGGAAACTTTGTAATCTACAATCAGTCTTCTACTAATTCGTGAATCACTTTCGTCTGTGAATGCAACATTTTCCCATCCGAACTGTAAAAACAGCACACTCTTTTAGGAAAATACGGTGCCTCTACTAAGCTCGTTTCCACTTACTGACACATGCGTGCTAGTAGCTTGTTTCCGTGTCCGTAATCCAAGAAAAACTCGGACATAAATACCTCCACTTAATCGAAGTTGTACTGTTACAGCAAGTTTATGTGGCAGGACTTACAGTCTGTTGTGAACGAAAAGCTGTTTTGCGTTACCCATTCTGATAGGACTAATTAAGCTCGAAGAATTTTGTTTTGACAATACGTAACAGCACAGTGGAGCAATTCATCAGGGCCACTGCGCTAGCTGACGCCAAGATATTTGATAGTTGACGACCCGGAACTTCTCATTAGGCCGGCTGCTTGTTCTCTGTTTGTTTTATTCACATTTTCGATAATCTATCTGGTAGGTTACCTGGCAATTTACCGTTATTGCCGAATCTGTCTGAACAGCTTCGCGTTTATCAGTGAGTAGAATGTGAACTCAGTAACGTCAGCTGGGTCGGTGTTATTAACAGAACAATCTGAAGAGCGTCGAAAACTAGCTTGAAAATACCCGTTAAAGCCATGGGAACAACACAGTGAACGAGGCTTCTTTTCTGAGTTCGACTGTCATGCTAATTACAGCAAAGTAATTAACAGCAACAGAGATTATCAGCTGCATTTTTGCTAGCAGCAACGCACACTACTCTAAGCGGTGAGTTTGTTTGATTGTGGGCCTGAGGATGTTGGGCGTCCGCTCGAAATTCTTCCGAACTGCTGTGCTCAGAAGAGGTCCTGAGGACGCCAATAAGACGGCCGAAGTATATGAATTTCATGTGACATTGAAGAAACTGTACATAATAACTTTTTTTATCTTACATATGAATCAACCGTAAGTTCTTGTCAACGGGCAAAAAACGACCAATTTACAAAGCTATGCGAGGTTCACACAGAATGGTTGCAAATGATTCAAGTTTATGCTCGCTGGGACAACTAATTCCAGATGGCAATGGGACAGGTTACAAACAATGGGTCTAGAAGTGTTTGAGAATTGTGCAAAGTATAGTTATAAGCAGAATGAGGTTTGAAGATGGATATCGAGCGTTATCAAGTAATCAATCCGGAATGCTTGTTCTAACGAAAAACGTGTTTGACGAAAGGAGATATTCACCCTCCGCAGTCAAACGCAAAGTTACCGGCAGATGATCGTTACGTAATACTGAATGACATAAATTACATATTGCCAAATAAGTCATTGCAAACTATTCAATGAGTTCCACAATCCTATTTAGTTGTTCACTGATAGAACCAATGAAACTTTTTGCCAACAGACGCTTGAAACCACTTTTCAACTGATTGAAATAAAGAGTAACAAGAAAACTGGCCCAGCAGTTTGCAGAAGAAAAACGTTTGAGGCAACAGATTGCCGATCACCCAGAAGGCGGATGGCACAGAGGTTGTTTATTTAGGGAAACCAATACACGGGTTATGCATCTCGATCTGACTACGAACAGAAACACTCATTTGCACACCACATTCCTCCGAGAATGCTCCAGTCGCTTTAGACACCATGTCTCAGTTCCGTCGTGTGGCGAAAGCCATTCCATATCATTTTGCCTTCCACCAATCCTTCCTAAATCTCTCCCGTATTTATCCCGCGATCATTTCGATCCATGTTGCTACTGAATAGTGGTGTGGATAGTATGATGCGACCGTCTATCCTCATTACAATATCAATTACCCAATCAATTCATTCATTGTGTTTTTAGGTCAATCCAACCTCGAATGCATGCAGTCATGCACTGTTGATCAGCTAACGTCAACCAGTGTTTCGCACACTGATTATGATAATACTTCACATGATTATGATCCATCATCTCCAGTTCTTCCGTTCAGTTGTTTTTGTTGTCTTTGAGGTAAGATATCGGACTGTATTACTAAACGACAGATGATATGTAAGTGTAGGATTAACATTCCGCGCTTCGTGTATTTTTGCAGGTCTGTTGAGGTGGACAAGTATAGTCTGGACCTTTAAAAGTTTCAGACTAGCACACTTTCTATGATACATTTTGACCTTTTCAAATATCTAAACTGTTGCTCGTGGTGTGACTTGTTCGATACTTGGTTGTGAAGGTACACGGAACAAAGACGAACTGTTCTAGGTCACCACCTGTAAACAGCATTTAGATGCAAAACGTCCGGTTGTACATTGGCCGTATGCGGCGTAATCCGATTATAGTGGTTGTGTTCGTCCAGTCCGTTCTAGTTATATTAGCAATGGGGTCACATTAGACGGCTTTGCCAACTGTGCCATAACGATAGAAAACCTCAAATACCGCACACAGCAGTTTAAACAATGAGGCAACATGCGTTTAAAGAGTAATGTGAAATCCAGTTGTACGTACTAAGGGAAAATCGGGTGTTTATCTTTGGAGTGAAGATCTATGGTACACATTTCTGTTTGCATTCGACAACAAATGCAATTTAAACAGATACAAACTTCTCGTGACGAATAAATATCTAAACAGTCCCATTCAGTATGTCCCTAGTTATGAAGCGAAGTGTTATAACCGAGAGATTAATAAATTTCATAACGCTTCAGCCCTGTCACAGAGCCATTGTCAGTTGATTTCAATCGGAAAAATTACGATATAGTATGTTGTGCTGAAGATGTGACACATTGTTTACCAGAGTGGTAGACTCAAATGGGTAAACAAATGTGTGCACGCCGGCTCCCGCGGGACAGGGGCTAGTTAATGTGGTGAGAGACATGGCGAATGTGTGTTCAACGTGGCAATGGTTTCAGACCAGCTTGATAAAGGCCTTTGCCAGTAGCAAAAGTCCGATTGAGTGCGTGTCTGTAGTACGCCCAGCACCGAGTCCTTGTTATGGATTGTGACATTCCTTTGGTGTCAGCCACAGTTGCCACTCTGCCATCGGGTTGTGTCTATCTCTTTGTCAAGTTTCCTTATTGCAAAAATGACTAACTTCGACTCGTTGATAAACTGATAACAGTAACTGAATAACGGAGATAACGGACATCGATAAAACACACTCAGTAGATCAGAGTAGAATACCGGCAGCCTCGAAGCGTCCGGTAGGTTCACCATCTGTAGTGTGCTTGCTAGACGCAGAGCTCCTGCCAGCAGACGCTCTTTGTGGTGACGGAAAGTTGATGAACAAAGTCAACTTGAGATTAGCACAGAGTGGTGTGCAGTAACGACAGTGTCCTGTTTAATCATATGGATTTGCTCAGCATCGTTCGGAGTCTTCTTACTGAAACTTACCGGTTCTTTAGCACATACTTCTGGCTAACGGGTAGTCTGGCCAAATTAAAGGTTTGGCAATCTTCACAATTAACTTGATCTCACGATTTGATATCTGCAAATGGACCAGATTAATGTGTACCGTGAGGTTGAATTCAAAAACCCCTCTGATGTTGTAGTGATTTAATATTCTCATAAATTATTTCGAGTTTTTCTCGTTCTATGGAATGTCAGCAGTCAACAGCCAGCTCCCGAGCTCGTTGGTCCTGTGTTGACCTAACGACTTTTGTGGCCTAGCCAAGGATTCACACAATAATGACCGTCAACATAACGCAATTTATCTTCCCATATTCCTGTGTTTACGGTAGGACGGTGAAAACTGTTCACTGTCTTGCAAAGCAGCCAAACTTATTGATGACTTCTTCAGACTAGCTTCTTCATTGTCGCTGCTCCTGCTGAAACCTCTCGAATTTCCACGCCGGATATATTCTACTTTGAATGTATTCGGTCAACGGTATATTAAACTACACGCGCGTACGTTTAAACACTATTTTACTACTGATCGCCCATGGGCCTGGCTACAGTCCAGTTGTCTCGAACTCTGTATCCCTTAATCCATGAGCTACTGTCATATGTTTCTTTGTGAGTAAGGAGCGACTAAGTGACGGAGACTCAGTCACTGTTGGCTGAAACCATAAAACCCAGATTTATTTCATTTCAGAATTTACTCCTCGTCCATAATTCTCCACATACTACACATTGATCTTAGTCAGATTAGTGATCTTCTCATGAGGACGTTTCGATAGCTGGGAGCGAATAACGGGCTGTCAGTTAAGTAACAGTTTTTATTCAAATATCACGAATGACATAGAGTATATGTAGCAAGTAGCGTAATTTTTTATACGGAAGTCTAACAGGCCAAAGGCATTTTTCAGTGTGGCATCTGAACTGTTTGGTCATTGTTAATCCAACCTGCTTCTACGAGATTTTAGACCTGTCAATTGATAGCCACACTCAACTCGAGCATCAGGTCTGCTAAACGTGGTAACCATGAGGACAGATCAGTACATTTTGACAACTGAACTGAATTCCATCACATAACAAGTAAGACAAATGACCCAGCAAAATATCTGCTACAAAAGTGGATTAGGGGGCTTAACCTCACTGATCACCCAATAAGTACATTTTCCATCTGGTCCTCGGAAGATTAAACCAATCTTGAGATAAATACATAATTGAGTGTTGTCACAGGTTGATCCCTCAATCTTTGTGCTTGGAAACTGTCTCGAAAAAACCTCGTTTTTTGGAGAGCCAGGGCAGTATAAGCGATGTACTCAAATGGAAACCTATACTTGCACTTTATTTAGTATAACTAGCAGAGTTTAGGAATTAATAGGCTGGCCAAAGTTAACGCAAATGACAACAAGTACTGCAGATAATTTCGGTTCAATATGTCCGTAAGTAATATTCTTATTGTGCCGGTAAACCAATGAGTTAATGATCCGATTTTTTCATCTAAGCCCTTGTTGATAACTCGCGCACAGTTCAGCACACCGGTGTCTAAACAGATAACCTGGTGTTCACACGTTTCTACACTTTCAAAACTACGTGTCTTCATTAGCCACTATGTGTCCGTTTCAAAGTTTCGGTTGAACTATCTAGGCGTAGTCCATACGCCGTGATGTTTGACCTTGAAGATTACAATTTTGTTTATACTTGACACGGGCGACTAAAGATAGGACGGTCGGTATAACAAAACCAAACTGCAAACTGTTGCACGAATGTCCACTGTCTCTGTTTGGATTCGTCATTGACAAGTTTTCTGAAAGAGTTGTAATGAGAGCATACAGATTTTAAAAGGATGCGGACAATATTTCTGATTGTTATATTCTGCGCAGTCTCTTTATCAAACCAGGCGGATGTGATCAGTTCAGGTTAGTGCTACAACTTACTCATTATAATGAGCTTGTTCTTGCTTGTTTATATCTGCATTTTCGTTTGTGATTTTTCTGTTCGCTGGAAACAGACGTCTACTGAAATTCAAGTCAAGGTGGTCATCGTTCACGATGCCGGTTGTCAACACAGACTCTGTGTTAAATCACAGGTTTAGTATAAAGCCCTTCATTTACACTAAGCGTGCAATTTATTGCTCCAACCATAAAAACGTTTGTTTCTGTTTAATTGCTCAATCGCTAATTTAATCGATTCAAAGATAAACGAGCTTTAGAATAGGCTGATAGAACCTTTGAGCCATTCTTCTTCAGAAATCTTTGAAATATCTGCTATTTTCCAGTAATTTTTAGTCATGACGGTTACCTCCCTACAACTTTGTTAGTTCACATAACGTATACTATACGCCAGACAGTCTGTGGATTCAGATTAGATAGAGATTAGTTTGTAGTTGCATCACATTATCCATTCGACGTCTAATATGTGCAATTAGCATAACCATATCGTATTAACCTCACACGTGTCCAATCAGCCGAACATCTGCTAAGACGAAGGTCAAAGTGACATAATGGTTTAAGTTATCATACTATTTTGATCGTTGTTCATCGTGCAGTGTTGAGGGTTTCCATCAGACATATTCTACACGATGTAACACTGAAAATATCACAGCGAAGGTTATTCAAGACAGTTCATTAAAGCACAAATATGTCATGCATAGTAGTCTCGATGATAATCCCATACCATCACTCGTCTTGACGGAACTCGTTCTCGCCTAGTTTTAACAGACACAGAGATAGTTTGGGCAAACTTTAAAACGGATAATTCCCGCTTCAAAAGCTGGTTCTATGAGAATCATTTGAACCAGGATAATTAGAGCAATTTCTTACCTTAGTGAGTGATTTAAACCTAATGGGTCGCAGTGATAGAAAACGGCAGAGATGTAAGTTGTCTGCCTAGCAAGTTTCAGCACTGCGTTTCATCCTCCCGTCTTGGGCAATGGTAGCTCAGAGAAGTTTCCGGCTGGTGGGTGCTCATCACTGTATGACAAAATACCTATATGTAGACCAGATGGTGTGAAATTACTAGAGACTGGATAGACACAATCACAAAGACAGATTGGGAACAGGCCATGTGTTTATTGTCCGAGCACCGGTGCCACCGAGTTATCACTGGGTTTTGATGTAAAAACTGGACCGGTGTTCTAACCTACGAGAGCTCGGTTCATAATACAGGTTCATGCAGACAAACTTCAGTGATCCCATTGCCGTGCGGCTATAAGATTCATTCATTACCTTGTACAAACCAAACAAACATATAAATGAACTTCACCAATAACGCCACTAAGAGAAACGAGTTACCACCAGATAATGGATAGATTGTTCAAACTAATATTATTTCGGTAGAATTTCAACGGGAAAATTTGCTGTTCTACAGATTTAACCAAAAATCACGAATAACAACGTTTTCCATGTCTGTTTTTAAAAGTAAAACAAAAATGCCAGAAGAATAACCGTATCACATAAAAATGGCTGTGAAATAACTAAATATGTTCTCTGCGCCGTTAACTTTCAAGCTGTCGCAAAATATCTGTGTAATCTTGTTGTTCAGTACTAACGCTTAATAAGTCTTATGCACGATGTGCTAAATGCTGTTTGAATTCATTTGGTCTGTAGAACTTGCTGCAGCCAAGGTCAGTGATTGACATTTACGCATTATGTGTTCAACATGAATGTAATTCTCACACCAATGGAAACAATGCGACTATGGATGGTAACTAGATTTCCAAGTCTCTGAACAAATGTAAAGCCATTATTAGCATATTGCTGGTGAATCCCAACTCCAGATACGCCATCAAGATTGTTTAGAAAAGATGAAAGACCTGTTTGTTCTTTTGTGAATATATTAATATTTGCCTCTCTAAGGGCAAAGACAAGAAAATTAAAACAGCTTTTATGATGGATGTACTAGTATCTAACGTGGTAACACATCTAACTTGTCGATACTTGATATACAAACACTATTTGGTTGAGACACGTGTGCAGCCTCGATGAAAATGGATAGATCACCAATTTAATCGATACAGTAGTCGAATCAATAGTAGTTCACTTGTTAAAAATACACAAACGACTTGATCCTAGTTTGTGAAGAACGTCGTACTGAAGAAACAACGCCCAACTGACAACGGCGAGTGGAATGGAGACGTCAGGTCCGTATTTCAGCATCGCCAAGGTGCAACTTCCGTCCTCTGCTACTCAGATGCGCGCTGGGAAATTTATCTTTCTACACGAAAAATGTGTTCTGCTCCACTAAATCGTGGTTCTTCTATGGAAATATTAGGTGTTTGGATTGTTCACTACGAAGGACTGACTGCAGTCCCATAGACAGCGTATGCTTGCGACACTCGGGATTTGCATTCCAACCACGATTTGTGGGCCGATTACATCACATCATACACGACCGAATTATCATATGTAGACGTTTAGCCATATTAGCCGATGCGTGGTGATCATGTCGACCGATCTTCTGGCCGGAGTATGAGACCAGTCCAAGCAAGGATGTGCACTACTAATGAACTGTAGCAAGATTGAAGCCGGTTGGAAAGCCTTCTGCATGTAAAAGCTACTACAGAATTCGACCGACGTTTAACTTAAAACTTATTGGAAAAGTTAGTCGGTGAAGAAATTAAACTTAACATTAGAATTGTGATTAAATGTGCATCACTTGCATGTACTTCTTGCGTTCATGTACTTTCCGGAATATTTGGAACAAACAGTCGCGTGCAGGTATGGTGGAGCAAATTATCCACCTTGCACGGATCTTAGTAAGACCAATGCACATTCACACCAACAATGGTGTTGTGTGTGCACAAAAGACTCCGTATACATCTTCCCCCTTATTCATGTATGTGATATTCTAGTACTCAAATGATAGACACCAATGCGTTGGGCATCTCGAATATGTATGATTTCATGCACGTTGAACATCAAACTCTACTGATAATATACAAACAAACCGTCTCTTTATGTGATCCAGACTTGATGAACGGATCGAATTCGTATATAAATTGTGCGGCATTGGATAAAGTGGACCAATTGATATGGGATCGGGTAGGTGGTGTCTGCATGCAAATTTGTTTTGAAGTCTTATCCACAGTGCGGATCTTTGTAATCCTTCACACAGAAGGCTCACGAACTTGTCGTCTGCAATTACAAAGGACGGCTGTTATTACCAACATCCTGATATGGCTTACTAACAAGGCCACGTGACTGGGGCGAAGTCCTGTTCACAAAGACTGACGGTCTTAGATCAACGAACTAGACACCTACAATGCAAATAATCCACGCTATCCTGAAACTCATGGTTTCACACTATCAGGCATTCGTTCATCAACCAGGAAAGTCGTTTAAAGGGTTATTTTTTCGAATCCCAGTTTTGAGTGATTAGGTTTCCACGCAACGCATATCCACTTTAGATAACACCGTTGACACCATAGTCGATCGACAGACACATGAAGGTAAACTATGACGAATAACAATTTGGTCACCTACATGAAACATTCCCAACGTATGCTTATGTCTTTCTGTGTCTGTAAGTCACTTGTTAACCTTCTATGCTTGTTACTGGATGTTCACACTGGGCGAAAACACGTTGATTCGATGATCTTTTCTACGTTCGTATCAACTAGTGACGATCTTCGTGTGGTAAACCAGTTGTTTTCCTTTCCAGAAACTTGAACTATGGTGGCCCGATACTATATCACTTCTTCAGCTTTGTTAGTTTATTGTGCGCTAAAGATTTTGGTTTTCAAACTGAATGTAATTACTTTCCCTTCTTCTGCTTTTATGTAAAAGGTCTTTCAACTGTAGCTCCTGTCCTACATTTTCAATATCTTCCGTCTCAAATTACAGTTTAGTACTGAAGTCTCTTACCGATCCATCAGTTTCTGTGAAATGAGGGTTTTTTCATATTAATCTTCCAAATGGTCAACCACCATTCGTCGGCTATACTCGAAAGAACTCCATTCACTTGTTGCTTGGTCCTAATTTTTTCGAGTTACACTTGATCAGGACGTGCGAATGGAAGCGTGGATGGTTAAACATGATTCACTTTAGGTAACGCTTGTGCAGAAAGCCTCTGTCTTTTCGTCACGCTAATTCGGGAACGGATACATCTATTTGTTGTAAGACTTATCGATAGGCCACTTCAATCTCGTTTATCCTTCGTTATTGATTCGTTGTTTGCCAATGTTTTTAACTATTTTGTTTGTTTGTCTGAACAAGTCTTCTTCAGGTCTATGAATCACATAACATTTTTCATTCTGTGAAAAGAGAGACAAATAGGCATAGGCTCTTTATTCACCTCTTCCCTACATCAATTTATCAGTTTATGAATCCATAGGATGATGTTATAAACCTCATGTACTCGAGAACAACACGAGTTCTAAGGGAATACGAACATTATAACGAAAGTTAAGCTGGCAAAATGTGTAATTGTATCCGTCAGGTGACTGCTTTGTGCAAGCCGGATGACAAGACTGACATAGCCACTATTCTGTGACGGCAGTTTCCATTTGATGGCAATAACTATCTCATCCCTTCGTGTACAATCGAATCTGCTATTGCATTTATTGACATAATGCAGAGTTTGAGTTTGTTTGTCAACTTTGGCCACTAGTTTACCACGCATATCTGAATGGTTCACCTGCGTCCATCAACGTCCTCACGCGGTGCATGAACGTTTCTCGGGCATAACATATGTACAGGATGCCTGGTGGACTCGTAAATCTGATATCAAATGCGTCAGCAAACCGAAAGCGCTGAAATGAAATCACATCGTATACAAAAGTGTGTTGACACCACTGAAAGCAAATCGACCACGTTTCAGTCAACCAGAATATAGTGTCATTTTGAACTACGTAAACTGGCTAGACAAGGTTTTGCATTGCACTACTTACAATCTGTTAGGAAAGGTAGCACTTAAAGCTGGTCCGTTAGATCTAGTTCGAAGTTCAAGGCCCTAGTGAAATCGATCGCAGCAGTTGTTTATTTCTCATGTTAATGACGAAATTAGGCCACCAAAGCCTGAGCTCAGGCTATGAAACTAGAGAATCCACGGTGTGTAAACTACATCTTTTGTGCATGAGAGTTTGTACGAGATAGCTTGTGGCTTACAAGCCCGTGCTTCATCGATTATTCCTGTAAGGTACTCAACTCGATCGATCGGCAGTAACACTGAGTCTAGTGAACCGTTTTCCATTCCACTGTTTCCACCTGCAGACTGCGATATCCAAAGTGCTCCAAACCCACAGCGCATGCGCAGCTCTTGGTGGGTTTCCATTCACAAAAGTCCTCATTTTTTGTGCCAAACTATTCGTCAATACCATTCGCCATATCAGTCGATTTGGTTGACTGTAAAGGTTGCTGGGCAAGAGAAACCATCAGGTGGCATCCCCTGAACAAGATCCAACACACTTGCATGTCATCAGAAGTCTAGTAAACTGCCACATTGTATTCACGATAACCTTCTTGGTGCTACTTAATAAGTCTAAATGAATGCAAACATCACTGGCTGCATGTCCGGCGACATGTTATATTCTACAGCCTGTGTGATGGTACTTAGAAACAAGCTTAAGCAGTTATATCTTGCCACTCACAACATCTGATGCAGCTGAGGTAAAATCTCAACATTCAATCTCAACATTCCATCTGAGGAGTGCAGGCCTGAGACCATTTCCGACGGCAAACTCGAAGACCGTGTCAGCACTGATGCAGCCAAATACTCCAGAAAACAGATGTTCCTAAAATGCCTACACAAACATTCAGATATAGGTGATATCGCACTACGAGCAGAAGGTCAACTAACCTACCACTGGGCTATTCCTGCCAATGACCTACTCTCATAATAATAATATTTGTTCTGCCTCAATGATACTTCCACAGATGGAGACATCTTGATCAACCGGTTCCATAACACTATCAGTGTTTGCACATAACTTCTAAAGCAAAGTTGGCTTCCTTATACACGCCCGGTTTTGCTTCACCCAGGCTCTTAAACAATGATCAGGTGACACCTGAACTCCTTAATGGTACCTAACTTCCATTTACTTTGTGAAGTGCCGTGGAGGTTATTTCTTATGAAATTAACTAATGTAGACACTCTTCTGTGTTTCGGAGATTCTCACATACACGAGTTACTACGGTGCCGAATGTCAAGACTATGTAGAGGTTTCGGGTCTATCAATAACTGGGACTTCAAAATCAGATTATTTTTAAGGGCGGTATGGAGAAAACTCGACGTAGGCAGTGTGCCTGTCGTCAAGTAAAGTTTCTGAGAATGTCACAGTCAATCAGAGCACATGGCGAGTATCCTAACAAGCACTTTCACAGGTAAGATGGTTCTGGATAAAGTCACGTTGTTTACAAATGACGGGTACGTGGAATACTTCAATTGCGCCCATATTCACGGAAAAGACGTAGCTACTGAGACTGCTGTGGACGTTATTTAAAACTGATGCTAGTTAAAAGTAGCTTAGATTTTACGTGAAGGTACAAAAGTCTTTCACCATTTTCACACCAACATTATGTTGACTATAAACCTAAACTCTTAGTGAGACCAAAGGAATTTAAATGACTTCATCCTAGACTAATAGGCCGCTGTTCATTCAGCTAAAATGTCGTAGTAAACCCGTCACCACATCTTTAGTGAGATTTTTTTACGTACTTCTTACTTGGCTTGTTGCACTCGTCATTTGAATACTCAGGTCATTAAAATTTTTCAGTACGCAACCTGTTCCGACGCTGATAGCATTTTCCTTCACATTTCCAGAGATAATGTAAACTATAAAAAAGCAAATATGTATATTCGATCAGCGTCCAACAAGGTCAGCGGTTCCAACTATGTCAGCGACCTTCATATCGCTACCACCAATACACTGTCTGTTTCTTGATCGCAAACACTGTCACAACAACCCCTCAGGTTTTGCCTCACACATCAAAGGGAACAACTGTTCACTGCTGCAAAGCATGCTACACAAACCATTCATATTTACTGTGTTGTAATTAGCCTGATGATCAAACACAGAAAACAAGTCTTGTCCGCTACTCTGTCGTTCTCATGACTTCAATGGGTATTTTCGAACGAACAAAACATTCTGTCTGGACCCCATCAAACGGGCTACACGGTACACAGACCTACGGTGAAGATTTTTGACTCCAAGACTTATGCAGCTTCATCGAAGTCAAAGATTAGTCTCAGATCGACACACCTGTCTGTTCCAAACAGGAAGTTCCCGCTGGCTCACCCAGTGAAACAAGATAATAAGAATCCTTTCCAACGTACTGTGAAGACTTTGATAAGTCTAAACATTTCAACCAGTTCGTACTATTTATGTTTCTAATGGTTTTACCGCCTTCGGATTGTAAGTAACTTTTGCACCGATGAAAACTTGTTTTTCAGTGAGCCGGACGGTGAAAACTTGTAATCTAAAACCTGATTTAAAGTTGATCCACGTGAGCCGTGAAAACTTGGGCGTTAGATTTTAGACAACTAAAACCCGGCCGAGCAACAAGTTAACAGTGGTGACTGATTAACAGACGATGCGTGCAATCCAGCCATCAACCTGCCACAAGTCTGATTACTAACAGACATGCAGACGATATGGGCGTCTGCCGTTAATCTTGCGGATTAAACGTTCTCACAACAAACCGTGCCACCAGCACAGCTGTGATAATGTGCATCACACACGGACAAGGAGAAATAACTTCACATTGAAGTAGCTCTAGGAAAGAGGAGGAAAGATGAGAAAGAAACATTCCAGGAAAAGTATATTGGTTTAGTCAGGATTGAACAAAGTCTAATGTTTCTCACCTGTTTCCGTTTTGTAAAGTTGCCTAAAAATTCCATTTCACTGGAGTTTACCAAAAAGATACGTTGGCGAATTTCGATCCAAATGCAGAAAAGCTATTCTCAGTCATCTTGAAAATTTGAGATTGACGTAAATGTCATATTAGGAAGTCAACAAAATCTACCGTTGCTATCAGTTTATTTACTAAAAGCATGGCTGACGTCCATAAGCTGGTTGTTTAGATGTTGAACACTGACAACAACTGACTAATCGTTCCCGTTAACCATTGTCGGGTTGAAGGGCAGTCTTCAGAGTGTATCTTAGTTCGCAGTAAAGTTACTACCTTTGGCTACCTATTATCGATCAGGTACAAGGGAGTGTTTCCAGACCAAACAACCATTGGTCAGACATACTGATATCTCAGACTGGAACGAATCACAGGCTTAAGTGCATTTATCATATTCTACTGGTCTGCTTTCAGGCAAGGCTTTAAATTTGAGAATCCTTCTCAGAGGGGTCCATCAGTAGCACATTTTCAGTCCTAACTTAAGTGCAAACTAAAACGCTTGGGCTCGCTGAACGACTAAGTTGGTTATATATTAGTTGCATTAAGTTAGGCCTGAACAAATAATAACTGTCTGCTGAATGTAACTCCAATTATTTTCCCGAAAGTTTGCATGTTGATGCCACAAAATACAGCTAGCGCATTCGGAAGTCTTGCTGTTAGGCGAACTCTAGCATCAGGACTGGCCCATGGAATCTTTCAGACGTCAATAGTGACGCTATATAAACGGTCACATAATCAGAGCATCAACCAAACTGTTGCATGCCTCAGGAACACTTAATTGTTGGAAGTCGGTGAGAACCATGGCTGGAAAAACGAATTGGCAAATATTTTAATCATTTTAACAACGGCGTACAGTCTTGACAAGTGGTAACTTAGAGATGGCCATTCTGGTTCGCAGTAATCGTAACTTTCTTTCAACAGCGCAGGAAATGTGGGACACCATCTTCCAGATAGTGATACGCCTGTAAAATTCGCCTCGTTTGAGAAGTCCATACTTAACATAAAACAAAAGGCCCTTATTTTCCTCTAGGATAACAAGATCGCAACCCCATCACGCCGTCTGGAGACAAAGTTGAAATGAGAGCTGGCGGGGACAGTGCATTTGTTTCTCTGCTGGCATTAATGCCTTTTCGAAAAAAAAGCCAGAAGGTCAAGTGAACATATAGAGCCTACGAAAGTAATTTAGAGCGGGTAATAAGCAAAACGCTAGAATGGATTTTTCACCAATAAATCTTGAACATTCCAAAAGTGACAGCAACAATCACATTCTTAAGTCTCCCTCAGCCGTCGTCTTCAAATTGAACCCCTATATTCGAGCAGCGCTTTTTCTACAGCCTGTCAGTAATGTACATTCTTAACATGGCCGGTACTAGATCTATCAATTTTCTGAAACATGGCCCTGTTGACCAACGAGACATAAGCCCCCGTTTAAGCACGACTGAGCTGCCATAGACAAACGCTCGACCACAATCAACTGTGGGCAATGCTCCACTCAGACGATCTCCCCGTGAAGAGACAGTGACTCACTTGTTAATCCCAATCGGTGAGATCAGAAATGTCATTTTCTAGTTGATTATTGTCAAGCGATGCACACTGGATACAAACCGAAATTTCCAACTACTCACCAGTAATCGGAACTAGGACAAACCTTCTTTGCGATCACTTGCTCGTGCAGACTAATGTGTTCAGCGGAAAGCGTCACTCTGGGCCAAATTGTAGTGTAGCCTAAATCACTGAATATCGTTATGTGGTTCAAGAGTGGTGATGTGTAAATTCCCGAACACATGATTGTCACGGAATCCAACTTCAACTCTCCGGCGGAACAGAAACTGACTCGTTCCACAAGCAACCCTCTCTGAATAGGTAACATGTGTAGATCACATAACTACATCAACAGCTGTGTAGACAGGGGCAGAGTCAACTGGTTCGCTGATTAGTCAAGTCATTCATTTCATCTTCCGGTGGGAAACGGCTTATAACCAAATGACTGAAAAGCGAGGGTGAAAGCTATTTTGCTCAAAGCGCTTGCTAACAAGCAAGTTCGTGCACACAAGCTGAGGACGGTTGGTTGCGTGTCAATCTTCTCACACATTTCTATGACGATAATTTAGCGGATTGAAATTTGTGTACGATATGAATTCGGCGATTGTACGGGTGATTGAGAGGGCTTGCATTCTCAGATGTGTTAATATACTGCGCGACTTGCATACTGTGGAAACAGTTTTATTTGTTGTTGTTTGTGATACTATGTCATTTTCTAGTTGATTATTGTCAAGCGATGCACACTGGATACAAACCGAAATTTCCAACTACTCACCAGTAATCGGAACTAGGACAAACCTTCTTTGCGATCACTTGCTCGTGCAGACTAATGTGTTCAGCGGAAAGCGTCACTCTGGGCCAAATTGTAGTGTAGCCTAAATCACTGAATATCGTTATGTGGTTCAAGAGTGGTGATGCGTAAATTCCCGAACACATGATTGTCACGGAATCCAACTTCAACTCTCCGGCGGAACAGAAACTGACTCGTTCCACAAGCAACCCTCTCTGAATAGGTAACATGTGTAGATCACATAACTACATCAACAGCTGTGTAGACAGGGGCAGAGTCAACTGGTTCGCTGATTAGTCAAGTCATTCATTTCATCTTCCGGTGGGAAACGGCTTATAACCAAATGACTGAAAAGCGAGGGTGAAAGCTATTTTGCTCAAAGCGCTTGCTAACAAGCAAGTTCGTGCACACAAGCTGAGGACGGTTGGTTGCGTGTCAATCTTCTCACACATTTCTATGACGATAATTTAGCGGATTGAAATTTGTGTACGATATGAATTCGGCGATTGTACGGGTGATTGAGAGGGCTTGCATTCTCAGATGTGTTAATATACTGCGCGACTTGCATACTGTGGAAACAGTTTTATTTGTTGTTGTTTGTGATACACTGTGAAATGATGTTTTTTGCTGTCAGCAGTTTATCTGTTCACTGAGACATTATTGAAACTCGCACTTGTCAGTGAATCACTCATTAAGCCGCATTTTTGCCGGTTTGAGAATGTACAGGTGTACGTATAAATGTTGGATGAATTAATCTTCATGCATCTGCCGTTTGTAGAGTTGAAATGTAACTGATGTGTAAGGTTTAAAACAAGTAGTTTAGTTTGGGTTATTCCTAGTCATAAAATTTGAGACAGGCTATTTATGTTCGCATCCAGCATCCGTTCATAATTAATGATGCGAGCGTAGGTAGGTTGCACCCGGTGACGCACTGTCCTAGGCAAATTTGTTATAATAGAATATGACGAGGAGTTTACATCTGGTGACGATCGTTTTTGCTATTTTGATGTCACTGTTATACTTGACCATTTTGAGTTATTCGTTAAAGTCTGTCTTTGGTACGGTTGTCAAAAACAAGTCCTAATGGAGCCTGGCTTACATCTGAAGTACTTCCGCAGGGTGACTTCGAAGTCTCCAGCAGCTGGCCTGCTTCCTGGGAGAGGTGTTCAGATGTTTGCAAAACTTGAAGCTCGAACCGCGCTTAGTTATTTCTAGCTGATGACGCGAAACAAGAAGGAGATCGATCGCAAGTAGTCGGCCCTGAAATAATTTACAACAAGGAAGATTCTTTAGTCTACATTTTACCATTCTGCTAACGGTTGAGGTGCTTGATCGTAAGATACACAGCATTCTACGATTTTGGTAATCGGCAGTAGCAAGGCTTTACGCAATTTTTTCAACAGCCGTATGTATTGATAATTGATGTCACTTGGGAATAGAGGGGAATTTAACGCCTGTCGAAGAGTTCAGTCCTGTCTAACGTGCCTGTCCTAGATTTTCGTGTGTCATTTGCGTTATCTACCCGTTACAATATGAGGGACGACTGATCACCGACTTGGACTTCGGCCACGTTTCCAAGAAGCAATCATATTGACCAGTATGCCGGTAGCTTCACATTAAGCATGAGAGTTACTACGCGCAAACGCTCAGCAATATTCGCTTGTGACTGGTTCTCAGGTAGACTTGAGGAGAAGCGAGGTGACCGTTTAGTTAACTTTAATTCACTTGCTACTTACTAGCGACTCAAATATCTTCCCTCATTTCCACTACTTCACCTCAAAGAGTGGACTCAGTCAAAGGGGGCCCACCGAAATCAACAGGAGAGTTAGTGTACTTCCTATGTAAACGTTTACACACAATCATCACACGCAACCGAAAGTGGTCGGGCTTTTTCCTACAATAATTCAATCGTGCCCAAACTGATTTCAATGACACCGTGGCCAGAACGGTTGCCTCATGGAGGCGTAGACCGGAGTTGAATCCCTGCTTTTGAAAGGACACTGCTTGGTCCTGATAACAACCAAAATCTCCTTTAGCCCTTCATTATGAAACTGTTGACACAAATTTTACGTGATAAAAAATTTGCGGCTAACTGCAAGTGGTAATCGATTCACATGGAATAAATATTTTCGGACATTAATTAAATGAATAAGGCCGTCTGCTGATTTAGTGGCGCTTATGGAACGGCACGTTATCACCCGAGTTGTGATAGCCCATTTGATTTTTAAAGGATGAAAGTCGGTCTAGACCGACCGTGTTGCAGCAAAACCCTAATGACTTTGCCAAAATTAATTAGTGAGTTTTACCTTTTGACATCACTTATTCCGCCTCACAGAACAAGGGTCAAATCGCGGGCCCTCAATTTGGAGTACCTCGTGTTCGGCACTACTTTAACTCCTTGTATTCAAAACGGAATGGCAGTTTATAGCAATTTCAAAGTATACATATTGCTTTCAATCTGCAAATTGAGATTTTTCGGCAATTTATGCTTAGCCTGCAATCCCAATAACATCGGCCGAGGTTTTTCGATGAGCGAAACTTTCCTAAGATTGATAAATACATCAAAACGACCGTCGAAGAGTTGGATTCCACACGATACCGAAGAGCATATGTGAGACGGTAATTCCCCTGCACTTCAAACGCGAATTAACTTGGTTTCCAAGTAATCGAGCAAGGCACATTCAAAATTACGGACCTGTGCAAGATTCACACAATATGACCTAAAATGCTGAGAATTTTAGCTAATTAACCAGCTGAGTTCAGAACGTAATCAGTGGGTTTGGGAAAGTTTCTGAAATATGCAAATACATTTGCAAGCCAAATGGACCCTTTAAAATGACCTTATAACCGTTTCAGCTAATCAATCCGAATGTTTGTCTTTAGAAAGTCAGTAGCGTGTACTGAAGAGCGAAATGAGCTCTCCACAAATTGACTCATTCATCGGCATACCAATCAAACAAGACAAATCAAAGTAAACAGGTTAATCATTTTAAGAGGTTGTGTACGTTTTATAAATTGACAGTGCCTCTGTTCTTCAAGATGTTGCCACTTTAAACAATCTTTTCTACACTTCTGATCAGTAGAAAGTCTTTGACGTCCATAGGCAAATGAGGTTCACGAAAGGACTCCAAAAATTGTAAGACAACGACTGATTTGGTAGGATCTTCAACACAGATATGAAGGATTTTTATGTTGTCACGCACTTTAGCCACTCGTCGTCAATACGCCCACTCGGTATATCAAAACACAGGCAATACTCAGCCGTGGACTTAAAACCCATCGATCAGTTTGAGTTTTGTCAAAATAATTTCTCTTTGCCAAATTTTCTGCGAAAAACTGTCCAGCGAAGTATAGCCCGCATTTTTAAACATGATCTGTTCTGTTGTGAAAGGGGATTGTCAGTGACCCGATAAAGAGGCCGTTAGTGACGTGTGCGTTGAATGAATTAAAATTAATAGAACGGTCATTCAAGAAATTCACCACGAACGTTCACGCCGTGCATATCACGAGGAGTGGGATGGTTTTAACTTCAAACACAAACAGACGTCTCACGTAAGAACTCTACTTAGGAAGAAAAAGCGTTTACTTATTGGGTGCTAGTGATCATTCAGAAGTCTATAAGCATTAAATTGTTAATATCTTCATTCATTCAGAAAACGTGTACTTTTACAGTTGTTCAGGTGGTACTTACTGAGTTTGTATTATTAGTAATACACATCACTCAGCGACTGTCCACACCAGGTGCAGCAAGCATGTAGTTAAAGTATCTCTGCTCTGTTTGGCATGTTAAGTGACGTCCGAGGACTGACGTCAAGTCTCAAGCAAACTTTAATAATTTATTTAGATGAGACCCATCTGTGAAAAGTCAGGGCTTCGGCTGGATTCGAAACAGCGACAGACACAGCATGCCTCAACGCGGCAAGCGCTCCACCAGCTGAGCTACGAAGCCACACCGGGAGCTCGGAAATTTCACATTTGGCGTTGGTGGATTCCAGCGTGAACTGTTTGAGAAATCCTGCCGGAGCAGTCGATCCCCTGAATCATTTGGTGGATTCCATATGAGACAGTGGGACGGACAGAGTCCAAATGTGAAATTTCCGAGCTCCCGGTGTGGCTTCGTAGCTCAGCTGGTAGAGCGCTTGCCGCGTTGAGGCATGTTGTGTCTGTCGCTGTTTCGAATCCAGCCGAAGCCCTGACTTTTCACAGTTGGGTCTCATCTAAATTCATGAATCTGCCACAATACTTTTTAATAATTTGTTTTTTCCACTCCAGATGCTCTTTGTCAAAAGTTCAGTTAGGGAGATTTTGTTAACAGGTTCCCAAAATGGTTAAACGCAGAATGTTACAATATGTCTTATTCCCGACTAACTGGCAGACACTTCAATATGTTCCACGTTGAGCAAATTACCTGACTGGAAGCCTACACCAGTCAAACTGTTTCTCAGAAAACTGTGTCATGGTGGTGTTTTAGGAGTTACCGGTCTGGCAAGGAGTTGAAAACATATCGCCTTTACATACCATGGATTTAACATCCTGTCAAAAATTAAATTCCTGAAGTAGAGAGATGGACGATGTTTACTATAAGAGTCCTGTTCTCATTGTACGGCAAATTACACGAATATATTTGTGTTTATAAATCACTTTTATAGGGAGGGAAAGAATTGTCGACTTGGTTCCGCAGAAGACGTACGAATATGAATTCTTTCTGAAATTGAAGATTACCTCTCAGTCCAACTCGAATGCCAGTCAAGTACACGATGAAGTGAGAGGTTCAATGGAAGTTACCCGAAGCGTCGGTTGTTTAACAACGATTGTGGTAAGTGAAATGGAAGGGGCCATCATTTATCCGAACGGTCCATATGATTTATTTTTCAATAAAGCCAATCATATTGTCATTCGAATTCTTTTTACAAACTAAGCAAAAAAATTAACTTAAACTTAATTGTATAATTTCAACAATTTAAACAAACAAATGCAGTCTTGTTAGTGTACATAACAACTGAGAAGTTAACGAAATGGATTGGTTATTTTGGTTGGAAATTGGACGGTAAAATACGCTGAAGTCATGTAAAATGGTCTGCACTCAGCAGAGTGCATTACTGGGAGCCAATGTCTTTGTTGTTACAGCCAGCGCGTTTGTAGTGAATAGCTCATTGTACCATTTTGTAAGGCTTTACGTGCAGTTCTAAAGTAGTATCAAATTGTTGAATGTTGGTGGATTCAGTACTGCAAGGGGAGATGTGGCACGTCAAAAGACGACAGGTGGACTATCAGCTGAATCACACAGTCCCGCCGGAAGCTCATAAATTTCACACTTGTACTTAGTTACCCACCCAACCTGGTGTGTTACACGGAACCCACCAAATACTCTAGCAGATGGATTGGCAAGGTAGATTTTCTCGATCAGTTCACTTTGGAATCTACCAACGCTGGCGTGAGCATAGAAGCCTTAATGATAAATCTAGGTGTGAGATTTCCTGGTCTCAGTTATGAATTCGTGATCCGGATGATAGGGCGCATGCCACACTCGAACTTGAAGTTTCTGTCGTCGGTTTCGCAATTGGGTCCCCTCTAAAATTATCAAATCTACCACACCACACTGTGTTTGAAAAAACATGCAACAGCAAAGTGTTTATTTAAAAAACATCACCATCTTGAGCCATCACTAAGTGTTTAGTAAACAGAAATGAATATAATCTGCCGGCGGTTTGAATATAGCTTGCTTAAGTGATTTCAACCACAGAGCAAATTTTATTCAGCAGGGTCATCAGGGTCAACTTCAATGCCCAAATCAAATCTTTGATAAATATTTAAGTGAGTTATAAGCTAACTGGTCAAATCCCATACATTTTTTATATCTCATTAGACTGGGTTGCTCTGGAGAAGAGCGATAATTTTCAAGCGGACTTTAACATCAGGGATGCCAGAAATTTCACAACGTTAAGCAGTTAGTATATACACACCGACTGGGTACACCTCGTGACATGTGTGAGCACACAAGCGTATGGAATATGCACAATTTAAATTCACTTTATTCGAATTAATAACTAAAACGGATTTCTCCTTGAAAAGTGGTTACATCCTAACTTTAATAAAACTGTCTTTACTTGTTTGAGACTTTAAACATTGTTACATTTCGAAAATCGCTCAGTCTGAAGTGAAACCTACGGAATGGATACTGATGAACAATGGCGTTTTATGTGGGTTCACCAATATCAGATATTCACTAACCCAGAAAGTTTCAAGTTAAAAAGAGAACAAATGAAGATAGGCGGCTGTGAATTTAATCACAAGTATTGCATGTTCTTATACTTGAAATTTATTGTTTTCCCACCAATATAAACAGTTCACACGAACTCGTTGCAAAAATATCCCTAATTTCGGGAATCGTTGGCTGAGATGACAAAACAGGAAAACATCTTCTTGCCAATGAGTCCTAAATTGTAAGTTCAGTTATGTAGACCCGTAGATGCCTGTTCAACTGAAGCAAACCAGAACACCGTTAAGTGGATTTCTCTGAAGCTCACATGAGGAATAAGAAGGACTCACATATTCTGCCTTTTTGGTTAGCAAATTTGCGACCACACGTGAGTAGGTGTCGGCCTGTAACGAAAAAATTTACTACTACGCATTATCTGAGAAACGTGATGCCCTTTTAATCTGTCGTTTATGTTGCAAGTCAAGCTGCGTAGTGGGGTTGTTTGAAAGTATCAACCACGTCGAGTTACTAATTAAAGTAGTGACAGTCTAAAGACCTTAGGCTGAAACAAGTATAATTTTAACAAACTATTCAATTCCAAGTGCGCACTGAAACATGTACATGAAACATTGATCCCGCTTAGTTAGATCACTTGATTTTGACTGCGCCTCGGAAAACGGCAAATCTCATGGGCGCTTCTGATCACATGCGCATATTTAAGACAGGCCACCACGTGCTTGACTGATGATATGCCTAGATAGGCTCCGAAGACTCCACACGGTCAACCACCCCGCCTAACACAACCCCCGGTGAATGTCTTTTTACCAGTTTCCATTTTCTCTTTGATTGCAGATTCAGCATCACAAAATGTGCTAACGTACAAGAGGGTAGGTAGCGCTCTCCGAATCTGGCTACTGGCTACCTGCTTTGTCCACCAGGCCCCGATTGACAGAAAAGTAACCTACAGATGTAGACAGCGGTTATCCTACGTAGCACTCTGGTTTAACGAGAACTCAACGAATACCTTGTTTGCTTTACTGCTGCTCCCTAACCTGACAACAATCTGTGATCAGAGTTAACTGCAGTCACCCACAGTGGTGGTACATCCAGGAGAACATACCAGACGTTCACATCCATAAAATGTCGGTCAATTTTTTATGCTTTAAACCCTAGCTAGCCGTTCGTCTGATCTCCCGTGAAATCTCATTAATCGCGGTTCAAAAACTGTGCTGAATATCTCCGCCTTCCGTAAATTGTAGGAGCACGAAACTCAAACAGGGTACCATTTGCAACAGTGAAACTCCGATTCATTTTTGGGGAACAGTGGTCTTCTTCGCAGGGCAGGTGACTGCAAATGGTGTAGATTGTCCACGAGTGCATGTGTTCCGTCTGTAAAATTATAAACGGTATGTAGTTAGCCGTCCATTGCTACACAGAGCTCAACTGTTGTTGCTGGTACTTTCTTATATTCAAGTTTCTATAAACTGGACTATCTGACGTAAATTAAACAAGATTTGCCCCGCAACAATTATAAAAAGGCATATGTATTTAGTAATTCTGTAAAAGTTCAACAAAGATCTTCCTGAGTTTAGCTGCAGATAACGGGGTTTAAAGTGCATGAATTAGGTGTTGGCCATAGTTTAATCCATTTACTTAAAACTAACCGTGGAACGAAAATTATTGTGAGAGAAGACGTCAGAATATGAAACGAATCAACGAGAGTGAGCAAGCTGAGGTTAAGTAGTGACCTCATTATAAATGCACGTAAACCAATTAAGGCCGTGTGCTGTACTATCGGATTACATTTCCACCCAATTAGTTAAACTGTCAGAAGACTGCCACCTGAAGGAACGATATTTACGCAGTGTGCTCAACGAAACCCCTCAAAGCTTTGATGTTTCATATTCATTCCGCTGTCTAATCAACTGTTTTATGGGTTCGACCAGCAGAGTCCAGTATGGGAAAATAATCTAAATTTGTATGCAAAAAATATGATGCCAACGTCGTAGGTTCTGTGAATTTCACCAACTGACAGATTGAACAGGTATCTCACAAATTTGGGTGCAGTTTTTAATATTTCTGCTGTCTATGTGGTTATCCCAGTTGAAGCTGAGTTGATACAATGTTCAGAAAAGATAGAAAGCCTGCTCACATATTTCTCGTGAAACAAACGGTGTTCCTGATCCACATGACAAGTTCAATAACCGGAGTTTGCAAAATGCTATGTAAGAACTAAGAAGGATCAGCTTGAGTATATTTACCCAATACAAACTTACAAATGTAAGTCATAACAGCAACTAAATCGGAGATATCTGTTCGGCTTTTCAAAATGATATTTTCTATTTACCGAAATATTCAATTCTTTTTAGATTCACCGCTTCCATGTTTATGATGAAAAATGAGTATGAAATATACTCACTTTTTTTCTCTTAAGCTACGTCATGTGACTGGCAGCACACTGATCGTTCAACAAAACGGTACAAAGTACATGAAAGCCCGAGAACATAACATGAGTTCACACTTTGAAAAACCTATTGAATTGTGTTACAACAACAGTCGGGTGACGCAAATAAGAATGCATAACCTGGATTCCACTTGGAGTGTGAACTTGAAGCGAGCCCTTATTTCGCAGATGCAAATTTCGACTGAAAGTTCGGAACTTTTGTTTTATACAACCGAGGTAGGTTTTATCGGCTGTGTGGGTGTCTTTGAAACACAGTCACAGAATATAGCTTAATTTCAGAGGAAGAGAGCATAGTGATGTTTTTATGCATGAGTTCTGAGAACCTAGAGCGTTTTACAAAGTGTCATCGTAAATTGCTGTGTCCATGGTAATTCTGCATTTCTACTGCGTTCTGGGCTACTATTCTGCAACAATCTTTTTATATAGCCATGCTGGACGCGTGCACAGTAGTTAAGTTGTATGCGCGTCGATTAAGCAAAGATAGAAGTTTGGTAGAGCAATGGGTACTTAATACAAGTTTCGGTCGTTGTGTTCTAAATTTCTTTACCACAGTGCTTCTGAGCGTTTATGAAAACTCCAGTACACTCGAACATCTATTTATGTTTTCTGCTCAAAAAGTACATGTGACCGAGTGTTCTGTAAATTGTAACTGGCAACCTCTGTCGTTTGGGTGTTATTGCAGAATGAGCCATGATTAGGTCAGAATGTGTCATATCTCATAGTCAGTAGTTTGTGATTGAGTTGTATTATTCCAAAGTTAAACCTTGAAGAGCATGTTGCAGTCCATTTTTTTCAGAAGGAAAAACCATTAGGCTTAATTACCCGTAGGCGGTAGTAACGAATCTTTCGATGAGAAAATAAAAAAACGTTAAATATGTGTTTCCGTTTTTTCCTGAAAATCTACTATTCTTACCATTTAAACACAGGAGACTACTCGGGTTACTTAAAAACAGTAGCTCTGCTTATTAAAAACTATCAGGAGCACGTAACACCGATTACTCATATACTGAGAATATAAGAACTACTTCAGTTGTTAAAGTATTCGACTGAAGTAATCAGCCATGAGTGAAAATATTTCAATGGAACGTTTTTGCGTGGAGCTAAAAACAAGCAAAATCTAAGATCACTATGGATACTGAAACTTAAAACTTAGGAGAGATCATCTCTTGGCAATTTGACATGGTTCATTCAATATATCCACAAAATGTGGGAACCAATAGTTTTCCTGTCAGAAAAAAAGAAAACTTGACTATCTGAAGAAATTACTGATCAAACTGTTTGGTGAAGAACACAATTAGGCCTGGAGCTGTGCACGCTCCAGTCTAGAAGAATCAAAAAATGTCTGTAGTTCAGTGGCCAAGCTACCGGAAGTTAAAAAGCAATTTGTCTACTGGAAGAGAATGTAAACAAGTTAATTATTGGTGATCACTCGTATTGAAGGAATACCCACAAAGTAAAGAACAATAACGTTTCATTACAGAATTCACATTTAAGGAGTTTCAGCTAGTCCCTTTTAAAAAAATCGAAAGAATCGGGTTTCGTTTTCGCAAGAGATCAACAGTAGTGCGTAAGCTTCCCAATGGAAAATGTGAAATCCGGTTCAGGGTTTAAAGACAACCGTTTTGGCGGCTGCTGCACTTCATCTGCTAACACATGTTCACTTGTAAGCACTTCTCAAATTACCCGGTCACCACAGGTTAGGACAAGATAACTGTATTGCTAATTACAAGTAGTGACTAGACGGTGAATGTATTTTGTCGACTCAAATCGTTTAATTAATTTAACATTTCGGGATGACTGATCATCATCGAGTGGTATGAGGTTTTGTTAATAAAAGCGTGCACTATTTACTTGCTTCCAGCGCGCACATTCACAAAGATCCTTCAGCAAACTCATTTAGAATGGGGGTTTACGCTTCAGCTCACTAGTATTACGCGCGTTTCCCACGACCAAGATTTGAACGCCGTTCCGGGAGTTTGAAAACAAGAGCTTATATAATTTGGATTTTCTGGAGCTAAAGTGAATACATTGGAATTACGGAATGCCTACTAGAATTGTTCTTCCAGAAATGAACAAAGATGCGCAGGAAAGCATTAATAGTGGTTGCCTCCCAACAAAAATAGAAAAGCTTGGAACGGAGGTTTGGTCAACTGGGCACAGTTAAGGTGGCTGCATCATCGAAGCCATCATCGAGGCGTTGCGTGCAAACGACAGTTTGGCAGTTTATCAGCGGGTGAATGTCAGAAATAAGTCAGGGATACAAAAGCTTAAAAAACAATCTTGGAATAACATATAAATAGGCTGAATTTACAACTACAAAGGGAGAAAATGTTTTCGAATTAACTGACACTCTTCAGACGCGTACCCGTAAACCCGTGGTGCACGGCTCGTTCCTTCTTTGTTCATACTCATCAGACACAGAAGCGCACAAGTAACCTTCGTGTTTTCAGCAGAGGCTTCCAAACACTGAACAGCTAATCTCATAAGCATTGATTCTGACGAGGCATGTGTACTTACTTAATTTGTAACGAGTTCATGTTTCGCTGGTTTGAATAGATACTTTCAATTTCAGATTGTCAGTTCACATTAGACGTGGTCGAAATATGACTGTCATCATCATCATCATTATAACAGCTATGAACCTGACCAAAGCTACTGTAGCTCGGGCCGCCGCTCACCTCAACAGTGATGTGGAATATCCTAGAAGGAAACGTTACTAAGAAGGCCATCAAATATTAAAGAAGATTAAGCGGAAGAACTAGAAATGGTATGGATACAGGTACGCCATTGACTGCGACACATCGCTATCTCGGATAGCGTCTCTAACCAGTGGTTTGAGTGATCATGAGGACTCCAGCCAGGCAGGCGATGCCTACCCACTTTGCTCAATGGAGCAGTCAAGGTCTTCATATTTCGTGACCACGTTGTTGCTTGACCAACACGCGGTTTCACCCAGCTGTTGGTGGCCTCAGTATATAATGCCCGGTACGGTAAACGCTCAGATGGCATACGGAGCACGTGACCCAACCATCGCAAGCTGTGCAACGTAACTACTTGACCAATTGATCGCGCATCCC
>QNGE01003229.1:10597-59281 GCA_008508345.1 Paragonimus westermani | reverse complement strand
TATGAGTGTAACTGCTTTTCGTCTGACTGCTCCCCTTTAGCCTGTCTGACAAGGTTGCACCTGGAAGAACCGGAGTCCTAGTCAGCATAGCCCGCCGGATCAAAACAGTACACAAGCCCGACCACCACGTCAAGGTAGCAGTATAGGTCGGGAAAATATGACTGTAGTACCCTGAGATTATCAAAATCTCACCTCTACCAGAGTAGCCCACACAAAGTAATCCTGCAGCATGTGTTGGAAGGTGGACACTTTGAAGTACTGAAATCACCCATTTCAAACCGTGTGATCGTAGGTAGTGCACACTGGCAGTCCGAGTTGGTTTGTGTGTATATCCACGCTATATTAAGCATCCTGAATAAAACACGCTCATGAAATGCATGCTTTTTTGTTAGAGGCCTGGGTATCACAGATATATTTTTCCAATCATCTTTCAAGAAGAACAGATCTCAGTCTTCCTCCGACTGATAATGTTTGTCGATTTAATGACAATGTGATATTCATATATCTTTAAACAATATCAGAATGTGGCTCTCCACGACATCTGCGTAGTTCGACTAACAGTAGCAGTAAATGTCACCGGTAGTTCAGTAGAAAAACTTATATTTAATGTGGACAGTGATTTATTTTACAATCGAACGAGGCAGATAAGCAGACCACTTTTAATTCAACTCGCTTTTCTGAAAACTTTCTCGGTTTCCGAATTCACGAAGGTAGACGGTTTGATTTATCCGCATTTCTTTAGGAAAAAATTTTGACGAAGCTAACTAGGTAGACAAGACGTCGCATACAGAATTTCATGGTAGTTGACGTTGTCATTTCTCTTAGATAACAACTAGGTCCTTTAGCACTTAGCAGCGCTCCGTACGGTTATTGTATATCAGTGTGTGTGAGTCGACTAGACAGTTTAAAAATACATAGAGAGTAACAGGAAAATGAAGATTTTTTCGTTTTAAAGCCGGTGTTATTCTCCAAGGTTATCATAAGGCAAGGGATTTTTCCTATCGGTTTCCCGGTGGAAAACCGTGACGTAAGTCCCTCAGGTTTAGAGTTAAAAACACCAGTTTTCTTTTTCACTATATGTAAGAACTTATCAGTTTTCATTGACGGTGTTTTTGAAACAAACTTTGCAGTTCTGTTATGTGTTTCGTATACCGACAATTAGTCAAGCGTGATCAATTCCTTTATATTTACCTAGTTACCTTAGAGATTTAGAATGTAATCGCCATTTGCAGAACAGGAAAACACTTGAAGAAAATTAATTGCACTACTGAGCTGTGGTCTTTTATCATGATGGCATCACAAAACAGATAAGACCGCCTATTTAAGCAGTTTCTTTGGCCGTTCCAAAAGCCTTATCCGCGGGGTTATCTCTCTGTTTCCTCAGATTCGCCAGGCCGGGCCTTAGTGTTTTCAGCAATATTCTATAGAAAGTATATCACACGTGCAAAATTTGCTTAGAATCTTGCAAAATGTGGTGGTCATGTTTCCTGGATGATCTACGTGAATTCGTTCGATTCCAAACATTGTGTGTACTGAAGCTTCCCCGAAGATTTTATACTACCATTCAGTCTCTTCTTCCAAGCTTTCTCACCCCGATTGTAACGCTTGTTTACTCCAAAACAATGAAACCTCAGTTTGGAGGAAATTTTGGTGATTCACCCTATTCCAGCCTGAACAATTCCCACATATGCTCAAAGTCCATGCATTCAAGTAAGCCTTTCGGCAGGTACATGTCGTTGTACAAAGTGGTAGCCGGACTCCATCTCGCCTGTGAATCTGTTGACCATTACCAATTTTAAAAAGCTTTCCGATAGACGTTTTGTCAGACGAACATTTATGTTTTCCACACACTTCTGCCGATGTCATTCTCCAGTAATTATTGACAGTCATCAATCTGGTAGAAATTGTTTTCATAGCGATGAGTTCGGGCTGGAAAATCTTGACAGCAAACATTTGCTGCTTAATTTTAAGACGCACAGCGCAGGTAGTTACTTGAAGTCACTCTCTTCAATGCAAAGTTACGCTTCTCGCTAGGTGGTACTAAAAAATGCTAGCTTTTGGCTGATAGGTAATTAGGTTCCAGCATGAAGTAAGTGGTTACGAGCTTCGTCACAACATTCTGAAATGGGAAACGCTTCTTGTGTAACTTCGGCCACTGACACAATTATGCAAATCTTTGCACACTATATCGTAGCTTGAACAAGTGGCACGTATTTACTTCATACATTTTCCAAAAAATTCTGAATCAATCATAGAGTGTAGTAGACTACCAATCACCACCCAAATTAAAAAGCTCTACTTTTAGGTGGAAAATTGCAGAAAACTTTCAAGGTTTTGGAGTTTAAATCGAGCAAAGCGGTTTTTCTTTACTAGATAACATCGGTTAGTTCGGAAGAGCGAAATTGTGGCATGGCAATTAGCCGTATATATTACGTTTCTGTAACTAAAACAGTAAACAGGTGAAATAGCTTATACGAGAACAATTCATGTTATTCAAATAAACCTCTTTTTCAAACCTCTCGATTAATTGTGCTGCGAGTTGGAGGTTGAATTAGTTTGAGTGTTTACTGTTCGCTGGGAATGACATCGCAAAACGAAGTGAAATTCAACAATTCCAAGCGAGGTTTCAATTCGGTAAAAATTTTTACATATTAGAAACTCTTTTTGAAGCTGTATTTTGTATAACTTACTTTGAACATTTTTTGTCATAAATTGTTTATCTAATGGAGTAATTTTAATAATGTAGCACTAAGAAGCAACTGTCTTCCAAGGTGTGCTGTTGTTGGATGACAACTGTGAATTCCATCAAACATGTTCGAGATGTTGGAATCCGTTTGAGCTGGTTAACCCAGCTCGGATAGTTGTCCTGGCGAGGTACACGGTATCTGGATTTTAGTACAATGTTTCCATTTCTACTCATCTTCGGACAGCAGGTGTCGTTGGAAAAATACTAGACAAACCTTAACTCTGAATGACATGAAGACTCGAAAAACCAGCAACAGAGTTGTTGTCCATAATTTTTCAACCTGTTGATGTGTTTGGATGCTACTGTGTTTTACATAGCTGTCATAAAAAATGCATGATAACCTATGATTAGAAAGTGTTTCAGGCAGATGGGAAAATTTTACCGTAATTCAAACATCCAAGCTATCAATAACGAGATTAGTTTACCCCAACACAAACTCTTCAGAATTCGCTAATATTTCTGGTCACCAGTTTGTTTGAAGTTATTGGGTAGGATAAGTTCAAGTGGCTGATATTTGAACCAACACACTTTCTCCGGAAAATTCAGCCCCCAGTCCACCAGACGATCAGAATCTCTGCGTTAATGGTCCAAAAGAATTATGGACTGAGCAGAATTGATCTAACCAGTGAGGTGAACAGGAGTGAACAAAATCATCATGCCCTTCTCGTTTGGACGATATCAGTGTTATCATTAGTTTGATCGGCAGAAATCTTCAACTAATAACACACCAGCTGATGGTACACAACGTGTCCTGGCCGACTTATCCTAGTCAGTTTGTCTTGAGATAATCCCTACTGACAAAACTCCCCTCACAAACAACCCGGCCCGAGCAGGTTCATTCCGAGGACAATCTAGCCACTGGAAAATCGCTCGCCATGACAAATCCTGGCAAAATAATTCATTCCCAGGATGACAGCAATGGTGGAGAACTGCAATAGCCAACTGAAGAGATGTGAACACTACGTGTGAGCAAAGACGATTCGACAAAGTTTACTGTCCACAGTGAACGATAAATTAAACCACAAAAAGAATTCTTCAGTATCCGCACCAAATTCAGTACGAATGAAGTTGAATAGTTTGAGAATGGAACAACGTTACGGGCAACCTGTAATACTCTGCATTTCAATCACCTCGGGTGGCCTTCCTCAGGAGTGTTGTAATCGAAATTAGGGGGGTTACAGTCATTTTAGATAATGATTCTGTAGTCGTCCAAATACACTTAAAAGATCCGCTAATTTTCGCTCGACTTTTATGTGCTGGACGAGGTGTGTTGCTTCACACTGTTCACATACGTGACGTTCGCATGGTCAGCAGAACAAATTAACGTAAACGTAGTGGCAAAGATTACTGTTACACAAAAAGGAGACAAGACGCATAAATTGGATGACGGAAAATTGGTTCAGTGGAGTGAACATTGAAAATTTAATCGGATCACCTTTTGATTTTTGCGACGGTTCTTAATACAAAGTAGCTTGGTGATGTGAGATGTTTGTTTGACCAATGAAATTTGTCATTTATAATCAACAATTTCTGGACGTTTGCAACCTGCTTCAAACAGAAACGACTGTCGCATTTTCCAGCAGCCGAATATAAATAAAGTTTTGAAAAATAAATAACCAGCTCACACGTGAAATCTTCCAAGTCATAAGTACAAATTCAATGCAGGCTTCTGTTTTTAAAACAATTTTTATTCTGGTCAACTTCTGGGGACATGACTTTGTTTTGTCACCAACGTGATATAACTCACTCCCATCATATTTCTCAATATGTGGTTCCATAATATAAACATAACCAATGGATGACTTGGGCGGGTTAAACCCGAGAATGCGTTTGAATTTTCGAAACATTTTACCTCTTTGCATCGCAGAGCGACGTATCAGGTGAGTGCCTAACGGAATATATTCCTGTGAAATCCGAGTCGGGGATCATCACTCTGGTCAAACGCAAATACACCGCCGGTTGCAGCAATAAGATCAGAATAGACTCTGTGTTACCAGCTTACGAATTTCAACCGCCTACGGTAAGTGATCCTGCCGGAAAAAGTTTGATCTGTTTATTGAGTACATACTCTCCAAAATCTTGGTTTTGTTGAGGATAATTCAGAAAGTTCAAGCTTTCGCTGTTAAATTAAATTCTGTTTTGAAAATCCGCTAATCAAGTTTTAACGTTCTGATTCACCTACTAAGGTGAGTCTATCGGTGTTCACCTGTCCACCGAGGTCATTTGCTGTAGGCAGATTGCAGGTTGATAAAATGAACTGTGCAATTTCTAAGAACACACGTCAACGATATTTTAGTTTTTGACATTCTCAGTCTCAAAACAGCGAAGAACAAAAGTGCTTAAGTCACTCTGTTCAAAATTCTCACGAAATCGGTGTAACGCAAAACATTTGGATATTTTCAAACAGTTACAAATGCGTTGTACAAAGCAAGAACTTGGTGTACAAATCTTAACTAGTCGCATGAATTAGCTGTCGTTTCTGGAAACGGGTTCAAGCGGCTATCCCAAGAGAAATGGTAATTTAGCAAGTTTTCAAGATTTGTTACACTCGTGCTTGTCTCATAGAGCCGAAGAGTTCACACGAAACCTGAATTTTTATAGATCCAGACTAAGCGATCAGGTGAAGTCCACAACCCACATGTGGACTACGTTTGACTTAAGTAGGCATGACTTCTAAAGTTTTGCGACGATGCATTCCGCTGGACAGTTATAGGGTTTGCACGTAAAGTGCTTTCTCGTTCGATTTGTCACTCAGTATTTTCCACCTGAGAGTAGCTGGAGTTAGCAACCGGTCTTCTGATTCATATTTCTTTCACAGAGGTTCATGAATTCTATGTGACTGGTTCCTCTTTTTGGATGTTCACGCAAATGTAAATTACAGTATACTTTCGAGCAGTTATTCGTAGCCAATTATTGCCACAAATGCTCAATTAGGTTGAATTTACTCTGTGACAGCTCATCTTACTTTGGTCCAGTTAATTGGTCGTCATATTTTGCTCTGTTTGGTTGACTTCGTTGCAACTGTGTGAACATGAACGTGTGTGCAACCAGTCTCTGTTCCAAAGTTTCCAGATGTGTGGTTCGTGTTAACCGGCTACCATCTCACTCGTATCACATCTGTCATATCGGTACAACGTACACCAAAAAGTTTACAGTCATGCTTACAATCGGTGCGCAACAATTGTGCGAATATTACTACGAACATTGTGTGATAAATTGCCGAAATGGTCTGTCGCTGAGGTTTCCCTCTAATGAAGTCGGTTGATTTGGTAAAATTTATACTATTTAATGGTCCTACCGTGAGTGAGCATTTATTCATATAAGCTGATGGGGTGCGCTTTTATTGGGAAAACATGATTTGACCTTTTAGTCAACCGTCTTCACAGGAAACACCAGACTGACGTTTTTCTAATGTCAGAGTGTGTTGATCGTACACATGCTTACCATGCCGAAATTTGTACTGTGGAACATCGTACAAAGATATGGCTGCATTCGCCTTACAGCAAGATAAGTCGAATTACTCTACCTACGCTAATAGTCACATTTGGTTGAGACCGGTGTTCTGGCTGCTCGACTAATTCTACAAAAAGGCAATTGCCCTCATGTTAACTTCAGTTGAAAGCCCTCTCTGCAGGACTTCTCCATTAGATTGAAACCAAGTGGGGTGAACCCAATCGGTGGCGAGGCTATACACTTATAGTGCTGTATAACAAGGACGACATTCTAATCTTGTACTGTTTGTTTAGAAGGGCCCATCAAAATGGTTTTCAAAATGCACTGGCAATAGATGAACTCACGCTACGTTAAATAAACATTTTCCATCTGTTTTGGAAATTTCCGGTAAATTCACCAACATTTAGCTTGAAATGCTTTTGATAATTCACATTTGATAATTCGCTCTTACATTGTTTGAGTTTAATCGGACAGTGGTCAGCGCAGCTGTCATACGAGACCGCGAATCACTGCTCAATCGCAAGCAGCAAAAATGTTGCCTGTCAATAATGAGCCTTAAAAAAATAAAGCTCAATAATGATAACGCTTATTAAAACCGATGGGCAGAACATCCATCTGAATGTTGGAATTAAGTTAAGCTCTGGCTGGTGTCCATTTCAGACTGCCTATAAGCAAACTGTTGCTACTAATATGTTCGCAAGAGATAAGGATGCATGTTTTAAGCATAATTGCCTTGAGCGGAACTGTTCAAGGTACCTTGAGGGGCGCCACACTACGTGAGCATGTTTTCGAGTAAACTCATGGACGGTTTACTGGTGCCGTCGAAACAGGTGACGATTCATAGAACGATGTTACAACCGGTAAGCTAGACTATCTACATTTATTAAGCAATAAATGAGGAGCAAAACTGGCGTTAGATTTCTAGGGTTACTCTTCTCACCTCATAAAGAGGGCTAAAACACAGAGCGAACTGTGAAGTTTATTATATCGAAATCAGCCTGGTCAAAGAAAATGTGTTATTATGCACCACAAAAGAGGAATTTGTATCCATAAAAGGTTGTGTTTGTTCGCCAGAAATAAAGGAGCGTATAACAGGGTTTTTATATGAACTGAGTTTTACTACAAGTTAGACCTAAGCGTGTGGGTTCAGCTGGGGTAAAACGGAATCCACAGGACGGGGAGAGGTTTGACAAAGTATACTTGGGTCGTGTGAATGTTTGGTAAATTTCTATCATTTATAACCTGTCACTCAGAAGATGAACCTCCAACATTAATGACGAATGGTTTGGTGTCGTATACACCATTACTTCAGAGTTATTAAAGGCTGTCTGGGTGTGAAAGCAGACTTTTAGCCGTGGCAACTATGGAGCCTGCACATTGTTTTTGTGCAAACAGACAGTCGGATTATGTAAATGAATGCCGATCCAACCAGCGGTGGCCGCCATTCTTTATCCGACAAACCAGGGGTGGTTGAATAGCGCTCTGCAGACTTCACGGGAAGCCTGAGTGAGGTCACTTTAGTGATCACTATTGGCTGGACGTGTGACGATTGCGCTGTTGAAGGATTCGGTCGCACTAGTGTTACGCCATGCTTGGTGATGTTACTTGAATCGTTGTGCAAATCACAAATTCTGCTGTACAAGACGTGAAGGGTGACTGCACGAACCCAGTTTGATCGAGGGGAAAATTTGCCTTGCAAGTTCATCGTTAGACGGAGACGTAGTGAACCAGGTTCATCAAGCTGGTGGTTGCAAGCAAAGTGCGCGTCTGTTTTCAGATGTGGTCAGACAACGAGGCACAGAGAATGTGTGTAGACAAAGTCGTTATATGGTCTGACACATATTAGGACGTTATCAAGTTTTCCTGTGATAAGTCAAAGTGTCAATATTTCCATGCATACAATAATCGATTTTTGCATGCACTGGAACAGAATTCAGTCAGTTTGTTGAGAATAGCTTTGTACTGACAGGCTGAAAGCTGCAGTTATGACAATACGGTTGACAATTGAAGAAACTGAAGAAAATTAGACATTACAGAGAAGACTGAAGAACAACACTGTCAGTCCCAAATTTCACAAGCTAACGTCTAATTACCAGTGCCATTAACGTCTGCTTCTGAGACCATTAATGTGGTTTACTTAGGTGTATCGTCAGCCTCACTAAGAGAAATTGGAGACAGTTTATTGTTTAAAAACAGCAATGCGAAATTTTATGACTGGATTCAAAGAAGTTTATCAACAAGTTCCTTTTGTTTTCTCACGTTTGGCATTAAAAACATCACGGAAGATGTAGTCAGAGATCGCCTTAATAGCGCTCAGAGAAATAAAAACCAAAAAACAGACTCAATGACGCCACTGCTCGTTAATCTAAACTTACTTGGAAAAATGGTGCATGGATTTGGCTGATAGTTATGTTCTCATCGGCATTACGGTTCGGGTGGTCTTTAAAGTCTTTTGAAAGTTTTACAAGCTGTTTCTGAAAATAACGGATGTGTGCTTTCTAACGATAATGGAGATTTGTCTTACTTAACTGCAGGGTGGTGTAAAGTACACTTTTATGTGCACTTATTCAATTAAAACACTGTGCATAATTATTTTGAAATCAGTATTCTTATCTCCATCTGAGAACACACAAAGCTTCTAGTCATAGGAAAGTTTAATGAACTGGTCGGTTAAAAAACTAATCGACATAACTGAAACCTCGAACTGTTTGAGCATATTTTGACAGTCTTTTAGTTTGATCGCTCAATGCGAAAATGGCGCGAGTCGACTAAGGACAGAAATTGCATATCTCGTTAGGTATAGGCAGGTCTCATCGACATGTCAACTTCAGCAGGAAACATCAAACCCGTCGAATGCATGTAAGGCGCAAGATATCGCAAAAATGCAGATGTTAGTAAAGGTGTTCTTTATAATTTTCCACCAAAAACAGCATAGTTTTGAAGATAACACGACTGAATATTAGCAGCGTTCCTCTATATATGGACAGTATGTACTGTCCACTAGGTTGCAATATAGTGGACAACGTTTTCAGGTCAGCGCACTGGTCATTGCTTAATATAGGTTTATCATTTAAGTGGCACCACTGTGAAAGTGTCCATAAATTTACAAGGACAATTAAAACTTGCTGATCATTAACGGCTCTCCCGCTGATATTGTTTTTGAAAAACTTCTTTCATATACTCCATATAATTTCAATTAGCAATGATTCCGAAGGACACAAGTAAGTTTTTGTTGAATCACCTCTTAAATGTTATCCTATCATAACGGTGGTAAGTCAAAACTCATAGTTCATAGCCTGTGACTGAGTCGCAGGTGCCACTTAGAATTAGGTGCTGCTCGGTTTGCTGATAAACATAAGTTACCCGAATTTAGTGTTCTACGAAATATAACAGCTCATTTGCAACCTCATTGATGAACAAAAAGGTGTGATATTGATCTGCACGAGAAGAAAATATCTGAACGTACACTGGAATGGTTGGTTTACTGGAATTCGCAGTGGAGAACGATTGCACTATCATACTCGCGGTTTGCCTGAAAATATTAAAATATATGGAGAGGGAAAAAGGGCAAAAATCCATTTCTTCGTCAAGTTTAATCGCAATTCACTAGCCTTAGTAGGCATAGCTACTTATGCTGTATACTAAGACCACTGAATTACCGTTTTGTTCTACAAAATTCAAGTTTCGTGTATCCAAATGCTTCAACATTATTACACGCTAAAAAATACATCTTTCTGCTGCACCATTTTCATCAGCATTCATCTCCAAGTACTCTGCGTATCCAGTGAGAACTGCAAATGCCATTCACCAAGTCCCAAAGAACATAGATAAAATGTTTTGAACAAGGTTAAGTAGCCAATTTTTACAGTGGGTGAAGAACGATATGTTTGCAAGTAGACCGCACGGTTTGATCAGGGCTGTTTTGAAGCTTCCTCATGGATTATTAAGCACCAGTCGGATACTGTCCTTTGAGTCGACTAGAAAGCTTCGGTTGCGATGGTAAAATATAACAAAATTTGCTGATTGCTGAAGTTCGTGGAATTCCTGCTGATTCGTACGCTGCGCTCGAAAGATACTGACCATGGGTTTAGCAATGTCGTGATTGTAATGGACAGGTTTGCCTATTGGGAAATACTCAACTCCCAGGAAGAGCTCTTAGACCTTTGTTCGCTGGTAGTGAGGCTTTGGTTCTTTGATGTGTACCCGCTGAGTTACGGAAATGACGCTAATTTTAGACACTCACAGGGACTTTTGACTTCTTAGATGAAAGCTTATTCCCATGGTACAATTGAGAGTAGTCAGCGACTCAGGTAGAACCTAATCACTCTTATCTTTTTAAAAAGTGTCGAAAATCTGAAAAGGCAATGAATGGAGTAGAATCACTTATAGAGCACTGGGTATACAAATCCAATCCACGCGGATCTCTCGCTCAATCGTTCTATCGTAGCAGCTTAACCGTGCATTGACAATCAACCTGGGTCAATGCAAAACAACATTCATTAGGCCTGTGTGGCGGTACTTGAGCGAGAAACGAGGCCGTCACAATCCCTCTTTCGAAGACTGATTGGTCATAACAAAGCCGGATTAGTTTTGGAGACCTGTTGGAAGTTGAGCAGTCGGTAAAAACTAAGGGTATTGTGCTCTATATACCCGAACATCGCCGAAGACCACAGAAGCTGGAAACAACACATGTTGTGAAGCGTCGCTCTGAGGGTAAGTAGGCTTACTGTCTTAGTCGTTAGAAGTGGCTGATCTATATTAATTCAGCTTCTTTTAATTAGCCTGTATTTGACCCTTATGCCTTTTATCGAATCTGCCGTAGGATCTTTAGCTGGTTCTGTTTGCGTTCGAAGGATTTAAGACTAACCAGCTTAACTGATGTGACCTGTTATCATGACAACTTTTCTGAACTTATTTGGTTTAGTCATAAACGATGGTAGATTGCGACCAAACAGGTGCTTTCAACTCAGCTTCTATTTGTTTGATGCTGCCACGACCACGTGGATGGTATAGAACGCGAGTATTAAGCAGTTGTTTCAGCGACCGAATGCATTTCATTTAAAGTGTACTACTTCAACAAGAAGGATGTTAGAACTTCCCCATACAGAAAATCGCATGGCGAGGTTTACACTAAAACTTTACGGGGACAACGATCGGAAATAATTGTTATGTACCATAACGTTTTCACATTTGCTCCGTGAGTTTCGAAATTTATTTGCGTTTATTTCCCACTTCATAAAACTGAGAACAACACCAGAATCCGGTTAACCTGACAAAAAACGTCACTTCGCGCACAATGCCTTAAGCAGACTACCGAAACTAATGTATGAATTGTCATTGTTAAAAACCACTCGGTTTTGTTTAGTAATGCAAAAAGCTGCCCTACAAATTGTACGTTTGTATACTGTCTCTTCTCAAATTTCAAGCATTCGAGCAAGCTTCCTTTTTTGGATGGAACGAGCTCTTGTGAAGTTCAGATTGCTTCAAACAAGACAATCTTGCAGTCTGATTGTGATGAGACTCTGTACATCCGTTCAACAACACTACAGCCAGAACAGTGGAGAACAGTGGTGAAAACAACTACTCAGTTGAAGCTTGTTGGATTCACGGAGCCTCGGCTTTCGAAATTAGATGAAGGTAGTCGAAGCGTATAAACAACGATATTTTTTATTAAATATCATGTAGAACTAAGTAGCTTATCTGATTATGAACCAAGTTTAAAGTAGCGTATTTGATATGCGTGCGCTTCAAACTGCATCAGTACGCAGAGACCACTGTTGTGTAGAGATACAGTTTCAGTTATGTAGTTACAAATCTTTGTCTTAAACGCATTAGTCTGTGGTGAGAATTGTTGAAAGACTTTGATTAGTCCACTTTAGAGCAGATAGACTAAAGGAATAAACTGGGCCGCCAAAGAGTACTCTAGACCTGTCCCACTTTGTACAATCAGAAATGAAGTATGCGGTAGTGCTTGTCTACTAACGATTTAAGCGAATGTTGTTCGAAGAAACTGCAAATAAACAGCACAGCTTGTTCGTCTGTTTCAGTGACTTGGTGCATTAGAGTTCAACAGGTTTTGAACCTTCAATTTATAGTAAAAAATACCTGTCAGTTCATGTTACAGATAAAACTGCGATCATTTAAAATTTGAAGGGGAGAGGAGATAGACGAACGTGCACGGAACAAATGTTTTACCACATGCCTGAACCTCAAACAAAGGCTTGAAACCACAAAGTTATTTTTCTCCCATTGAGTTTCTTTTCTTATCAACGCAATCGGGTTGTTTCAGCATACTGTAATGTATACACTATAGAATATCAGAAATAAAGTAGAAATGAGCGCATTTTTGAAGACGCGTTCAGAAGCATTGGAGAAATTGGTGGAAACGAAACAATGCGTTATTTTCTAACGTCCTTTGTTGAATGTGAGAGTCGAGGAGGGCTTTCCTCATGCTTTTCGAGGACCCCGAACTAAGGGTTAGGTATAGTGTCCAGAAGAGAATAGAATATAGTCAGTTTCAAATTTGACTTGATTTGTCCTAGAGAAGTCTTCGATTCAGAACCATAGCCGTTAACCTTTGTATTTTCATGCAAATTTTAAGGCGTTTTTCGCGTAGTTTTCATTAGGTTTAGCTGCTAAAAACGGGCTGTGTAATCTAACCTGTAATTGGCAGCATATCAGATGCGTTCATTTGAAGTATTATAGAGTTAGTATGTGACAGCAATAATTTGTTCATTGTGTTGACACAAGAAGTGTTAATTTTCCGTAGTTCTGCTTAGTCAGTTTACCCAACTCGTTAAGTCTGGTTGTTCGTCGTGTAGCACGTACTTGTCTATATCTGGATTTCGTGTTGACAAAAATGTGTGTGCATTCGGCTGGATTAGCAGTAAGATTCAAAAGTCTACCAGGTTCGTACTGTGCAGAATGAGGAAAACACACTGGGAGGAACAAACTCGTTTAGGTTAAGTTCTTTGAGTTTATACCACAATTTTACGAGGAAATAATTAATGGGAACTAATGAAGTGAACAATGAAGGGATGGATTATTGAGGTCAACCAAGTCAACGTCATGGTCCAAATAAGACTTTGCCTAAACAGTGTTTAGGATCCTGCCAGGTTAGTTCCAAATTCGGAACGAAACGTTGTTGAGCGCCTGTGGTTGGGGTCAAGTCCGGCATTTCTAACTGTGGACCGAAAATTACGTCTCATCACCCCAGGGAAGGTTGGGGGAAAACATCCGCCACATTGGTAATAAGATTAAAATACTACCGACTGGCTTGAATTTAAGTTAAACACTCAGTCGGATTCGAGCTCACCCCTCACATTCAGATGGACATTCCAGTGAGCCTCTTGAAATAAAGCACTGGAATCAAGTTCTCTTCTGTTAAAGCTTGCCAGTGGCGCATGTCTTCATCATGGTAGGAGTAAGCATTCTAGCCACTCTCCCAAGAGACAACGGTGGTAATCACTATGACAATCACCTCACACCAGGAACCATCGAATCATCATGTATGAACGCTTAACCACTTTTGCTCATGACTAATGCTCAGGCTACATAATCGTCTCAGTAGGAGACACAATTACTGTCTGTTAATTACAGTCGACAACCCCGCGATTAGGACTTCCTGAGCAGGTCGATCTTTCTGATATCAGTGAAGTTACTAAGCGAAATTTAAAATTGCTGGCGAGTAGTCGGGAAGTTGGTTAATCTTAAGTCTAATTTCAAACGTTTGGTCGCCGTCTTTGCTTACGGGCAGATTTTACAGTCAATTTACATAGAACTTTCAGCAAGGTGGCTGGTTAAAAATTGCCAATAACGTAGTTAGGCGCTTATGACAAGCAAAATCTGTGATTCCTATTAGTAAATGACCAGCTGAAACTATACTAAGACAGTTCCGCTGGTAGCTTTGCATGGTTCAGTCAGTCAACATCCCTGAAAAATCCCGGGAAAACACCAGCTGGTTCACTTTTGTTAGTCGATTTAGCCATCTGTTTCGATATAAGTGGACTAACTGACATTGTCGATCACTGCAAAAGGAAGGATTGAACAGATATACGAAGGAACTGATAAATACGATTGGCTACCATAAATTTTCCTGAGTCATCCATAGTTCAAAATAAATATGACTGTTTACCGGATCGTTAGAGAATCGTAAAAGATGTTTTGCAGTAAGTGAGGAGCAATGTACAAAGAGAACAGTCGTATGACAGACTCTATCACAAAGTCATTATGGCAGTTAAGAATCGATTCAACCTTTTTAGGCTCAGCTTGGTACTAGCGTACTACGAAAAACTCGGGAAGAGGTAGCTAAAGTGCAATAATCAGCGATCAGTCTCATTTGATGACTGATGGTTGATAAATAAAAAAGCGTTACTTTGATTTTTCATAACTGAAAGGTGACAAACTGCTCACCTATTCACAAGTATGTTGAGTGATAGACTTTGGCATCATATTTGCCCTAACTTTCAGGATGAAACAGTACATCTGATGGCAGAACAATGAAAAATATTCAAAAACATCGCAACCCAATTAAAATGGCCTACGCTTACTGGAAGTTTACAATCTAACCATTGATTTTCATATATTTTGTAATTAGGGTCGATAGTGTAAAATAGATTAATAAGTGAATGTCACTTCTTCACAGTTCATGTGCAATCTGATTAGAACACGTAACTGGCGTATAATACAAGCCAGCAAATTTTAATATGAATGCCAGGTCCGTTTGCGGACCAACTTTAGGGCAACGTGGAGACATCGGGGGATGGCACTCTTCTGAATTAGGGCTTCCAACAACAGTCCTGTAGAAAGAAAACAGCACAAACAGGCATGAGCCAACTTACCACTAGGTCATGCACACGACTCACACAAACGAAAATTAAACGGCGTCAACAACGCAATTCATTTAAACTGTACGCGCTTGCTGGTTTCAAATGCGCGTTACACCGATTGGACCTGAGTCATACAAAGCTATTAACTAGTCTTGTGTGTATTTCAGTCTAGTGGAAGATTTGCTAGATCACTGCCGTTGACAACAGACGTGTTAGTTTACCTGCCATTTACACACACGCATGCACTGTTGAAACATATGGGTTGAAATCATTTTTGCCGCCTCCGGTAAAGTCATGCAGGATATCCCCTCGATAGTAACTGGAAACATGTACCAACTTTCTCTAACTAGACGATTAAAATGTTAGGTTTTTTCTGTTAACTGCCTACGGACCATAACATTTTCTTGGTAGTTACACCAAATTGGTGTGAATATAAGAGTGGCTCGAATTGAAGGTCAGAAACGGTCAGACCCAAAACTGGTGTCAAAAGGTGCTGATGTCCTGGAAACATCACGTTCTTTTGTCATATAAATAATTATTATCCACCTAGCACTGATGGCAATCGATACGTGGTGAGGTATCCTCCATTTCTCAAGGATTCCAGGGGAATGTTACCAGTGAGGGCTCGAGCTTTCTTGGAGTGTTTTGCCTCATTTCATATACTTTTACTCCACGTGGTAAGTGCAGTACTGAATCTACTGAACGTCATCAAACGCTCCTTCTGATTTCGTATTCTCAGACAAACTTACCACGTGTGTGCTAGTTTGGCCGGTTTCTGTACTCAGACATACTTTTGAAGGATTGTGGCCTGAAACAGATCGGCGAAAACAAAAATTTATAGCAGAATTTTCAATAAATTTGCCAGAGCCTGTAGGCATGAAACATGATTCACCTTTTAAAAGTATTGTTTAAAAATACACTAACATTCAATGCTGTACTTAATCCAGCAAATGCGGTGCCCAGTTCACTGAAGTTCGAATATTCAAATGTATTCAAAGACAGAGAAACAAAGCCTGTTGAGGAACTGCAAATCATGTTCAGAAAGATCTATTCCGTTGAGCAGAGCGTTGATACGGAAGAGTTCTACAAATTAACAAAACAACTGCGCAGTCTGAACAAAGATCAACTGAATTACTTGGTCGCCAGTTTGCTGGAAGCCAATTCTACAGAAGTGCGGTGCGTGATTTTAATAGTTTGTTTTATTGTAAACACGCGTTTGTAAATTAATACAACTTGAATAGAAGGAGAGTTCCTAGCAGAAAGTTTTGGTTATGGAAGGCTCACAAATCCATTTAACAGTATACGCCTAGAATTGAGTAACCCAGCAAAACGTCAACATGACAACAACGATTTGGAATCATAGCCTTCAAGCTAACAAGGAAGTGACAAATTCGAACCACTCAGCACATCCGCAGGAGAACAGTGCAACATATTTCGAAATAAGCTTTCAGTCTAGAAGTCAAGTGGTACTTATTGTGAACTTTTTTAAACTGTAGTGGAAAACCAATCTGTTATTATAGGCCTGTTTTATTAGGATCTTTCAAAATATTCCAATTCAGATTTCAAATTTCCACCTTCAGGATTATTTGCGATTAGTTGCGCATGCCTAATCTGCAGCTCAGTTATAACATTTCCGGGAGTTTTCTCGAGCTAGTTTTATGTTTGACATTTTTCTTTGGTCTATTTTTGTCCACCTGTTCAGTATTCTTGAGTTAACAAAAAGCTGAATTTGTAGTTGGCTATTTCATGAGTTAGTGTGATCTCACACTGCTTTTAAACTCAGGCTCACATGATTGAACTAGTAAAACCGATTCAACCGGAAATATGAAAGTAGGGAACCTGGTGCAACTGGTAGGCTCGGCAACAATGAATGAATTGTTTTCGGTGGAACTTGACATGCGTTAGGTAGGCCAAATTCTACAAGTAAGGTGAAAGGCATGTTTTTATGTTGTGCTTGGTGGTGTGTTCATTCATTAACGTGTTGTTGAAAGTAAGATCATAAAAATTACCTTAAGAACACCAATTGAAATATGTGGTACTTTTTAGGGAATGTTTGTAGAAGGGAGTTACATTCAGGTGGTGAAATGTTGTATGTAAGATGTGCTCGGCATAAACACAGATTCAAAGATATCTTGGGTGTTTTCATTTAGCTGACTGTCTACTCATCAGAAATTCCTAGTCTTCCCACTTCCTAACGCAAAATACTTGCATGCTCTAGACGAAATACTGTTGTTGAGTATAACTGTGGAGAACGTATGAATCAGTCGCAATCGAACTAACTACAGAAATCCTACAGCCTCACGTCACATTGAAATAAGTTCGGTTAAACATTGTTCACACGTAGCAGGGTATGTGCTTTCTGGGGTATGGTGTCTTTCTTGATGGTTGGAACTCGTCTGTTTGCCGCCGGGTTTGGCGGAGTTGCGCTTTCGAGAGTGACAATTCAAACAAATGAATAAATGGAATCTAATAAATACGGCTTAACCATTTAGTGCACAGAGAGTATGGAAAGCCAGCAGATTTTTTCGACAACCATAAGTGATAAATGATTAACACACTTACTTGCAAAATTACAATGAAATACCTAGCACACTGCCGACATTTCTACTGCAAAACAGAACCAGATAGTCGCTGCAAAACTCCTCTTGTCAGCTCATCCAACAATTTAACTAAATTCCCATGACCTGAGCCGAATCGTTCCTAATAGTCTGCGTGGGTTATTAAGCATTTTGTCGGGACAACGGTTTGCTCGACATGCGGTCCCCTTCCGTTGGTTTTGTAGCTGAGCTAAATGTCAAACGTTCTACTTCTGGTCAGACTGCACCCCGTCTGTCGGTAAAATGTACTTAATTGATTAATTAAAATTACAGAGTTCATCAACCTAAGTGGTTAAGTGCAGATGGGGGTTTATAAATCATATTTCAGCTGCACCACAATATCGGAGTGAATATCACTCACGTTTGATTACAGCCTTCGCAGTCAACCTCTTTCGAAAAGAGGCACTAGACTCGAGTTTCGTTCTGATTATGGCCCTTCAGTAGTGCATGTCCTTGCCATGGTCGGGTTTTGAACTCCGGTCATTCAATCATGAGGCAACCATGTTGACTACTGCTCCACTAACCTCATATTAGGCAAGACCGAATTATCGAATTTGAAAGCTCAACCACTTTCACATGTGAGCAGTGATGAGGTTCCTTGATCCTCTTGAGATGGAACACAGTAAATGCCGTGTTAAATTCAACAGATACCCTAGCGATCAGGACATCCCTAAGTGGGCGAAATCTCCAACCTCATTAAATGTGCTCGGTGATATTATAGATTACTGATCAATGATCGGGGATTTGGTTAATTTCAGATAGACTTCCCAGCTCAATAAAGCTCCAATTAGAGCGAAACTCGAGTTCAGTGCCTCTTTTTGAGAGAAGCTCACTGGAAAGTCTATCTGAACCCGAAGGCTATAGTCAAATTGAAATGATGTTCAACTTAAAATTAAACAGTAGTTATTCATTCATTCACCACTAACAACCTCACCCCTTATTCGACTTTGACTTGTTTAATCTAGTATACATACTAGATGAGGCGAAGAAATTACTTTCTGCCTGCTAAGGACAGTCTTGATAGAGACATTCGGATGTACGGACTACTTCAAAGGTGTCGTTTACAGGATTTCAAATGGTGAGCATTGCGCGGAAAATTGCATTTCCTAAGCATATATGAGTGTGGTTATTCGACTGGCTCGTGTACAGAACTCAGGGGAAGTCAAACTTCCGCTTCGAATCTTGAGACTGATATATGAGACACATCACTGTATCAGAACTAGTCCGACGAGAAGAGGATGAAGGAGCCTTTGATCTGCAGACTAAAAGTGGAGCGCTATCGTGCACGTTGCCGGTAGTAATACGGTCAAACTAGACTATACAATGTTCACGCACTGTTACAGCCAAATTTGTGATGGTGGCGTTGACTGCACTTATGTGCAGTGAAACACTCCAATGGGCGTTGTTCAGCAAAGTACGCGTATGTGGGAGGTATTATAATTCATTTTATCTTACACAAGTCAATAGTGCAAACTGTGGTAAATGACTGGTGGACGTTCAGCTCTCACATAGTCATATCCTCAGCAGGCACTGAGCCTGAACCGCTCAAAAATTCTACCGGTCACTAAAAATCACAAACAAGTGACAAATCTGTCACAATTAGTATCAGCTGTAATAAAGGTTTGACTTTGTTGTGCAAACAACTCTCGAACAAGGTGACCGAAAGTTCGTAGTCGAACGATGTAATGAACAACAGGAGAACAGTAATTTCATGCGTTTGTGTGTGCGCATATGAACGCTTGCAGCTGGAAACGGTTGTGCGTATGTAATTAAAATAATAGGTATTTGAACTAAGAGAATGAATTGTATGATGTAAACTGTCCGTATGCCACTAAGCAATGAGAACTAATGGCAGCGGGTTTAATTACGGGAATCTAACCGTAATATTATGAATAATTTACAGATTGGGCAAAAACCTTCCGGCCGAAAACAAAGAAAAACAGGTAGTGAATAACATCTATCTGTGAGACATGAATGCGGGGTTAACTGAGAGAAGTGACTGTCGTGAAATGTGAAGAGAGGTCAGATGTCTGACACTGACAGATTGCTGACCGGTTAAAGAGACCAGTGTTTAGAAAACTCGGTATAACAGTGGTCACAACTTGTCAGAACTCGTCATAAATAATTAGAAATAGGAGCGCATTAGTTACTTCAGTGAAGGCAATCGCCAAACAGTTTTCTCTATTGCCTACGTCCGATAAATATGGACAGATTATCGACAAACTTAGTGACACTGAGAAACTGACAGTAACAGTGTCACCACCCACACAGTCTGGATAAAACGTTTCATAAAACGAACGTAGGAAGCGGATGTGTGGTTGGCGAGGAAAATCTCATTAACGGTGTAGTTTAGTGCGCATATGTTTTCAGCGTCCGAAGTGATTGTCGCCTATGGTTAAGCGAAAAACACAGGGAATAATGCACCTTTACAACACAACATATCTGGTGGTGAGTGGTGATGAAATTGGACCTCTCAAACGCATGACTAGTTTACGAGTGTTGTAATAAGCTTTTGTCGACTGTATAGTTGAACACTGATGTCAGAAGTGTTCAGCAATAGATAATTTTGACTCAAGAAACGTAGACTGGCTTAGACATATGAACGCATTAAGGGTGGGTCATCTGTACTTATCAGAAAACCAACCTAACACCACAATGTTCAATTCAGACGGCAGTAATGCAAGAGCTTTTAATGCTACCGAAGAGCTTAGAACCGGGATAACTCTAACTGGTGTACTATATTGAATTATTGTAATGTGCTCACTTCCGTAGCACTCGGCAATTTCGTGTTATGTGGCAAACCATATGAGGAGTTCAGTGAGAGGCTTGCTTAAAACTCAACACGTTGCTTGCCATCTGTTGAGTGTGTCGCGCTTCATTGCGGTCGAATAGTCATTTTTGTCTAACTGGCATTTCACTAGTGGATGCTACGTCCACGGTAAAGACAAGAGAACGGTGAGATTTAAGAGAGAGTCACTTGTTGATCTGTTGATTCTGCGATTATACTGTTAGTTTAGGATGACTTCCTTCTTCACGACGAGAAGCTACGAATTGGCTTCTTCGAATCTGAAAAGTTTTCCGAAAAATTTTATTACTCTATCAAGCAGATGGAAGGCAAACTGAAACTATCGTGCTCGAATCCAGTAACTTTTGACATTGACTTCACCAACTGTCATTCTTTCATTTCGCGAACAATTTCATGATCATTTATAGTATTATGGGATCTCCATATAAAAATGGCCAAAAAGAACAGCACATGTTTCCCAGCAAGTTTCAATGCTGAAACTGAATGGGCCGATGGCCCCCAGCAGTTGGCCTTAGAATTGGTGCAAACGACTTAGTGTACGTAGCAGAACAGTGTCAGATACGCCAGTCTACTATGCATGCGATAAGATGTACACATTTTATGTTACTGTTAACTATGGAAGAGAAAATTACAAACGACTGGCCTATACCAAATAGCATACTAAGCATGTTTAAGAAACAGAACGTTGAGATCAATGTCATTCATTTAAAGTTTACAATGTTTTCGTCAGTCTATACACCGAAAGAGTCGTGACTACGTATAAGGTTAGCGGCATCCGATACGGGTGTTGCATTCCACAGTGACCGAAGCCAAAGGACGCCTGCGCTTATCCATCACTGCAATTGGCTTGCGCTACACCACTTGCAGTTCCACCCACACACCACATATCCAGTATAAACCCGAAGGAATAAGACCGGGAGGTGTGCCAGTGGGGCCTTTCCGTCCAGCCGGCCAATGCTGGTTAGCCACTTGATTGGCTAATAAGGAAAGGAAACTTATCTCTCGGAAACTAAACAGAGAGAGGCTGCAATGACGAGACCTAAACTGAGAAGAAAGATTTTTGAGGTGTAATACAAGAAGCATTGCAGTATAGGAGTGCAGGTTAGTGCATCCCAAGGAAGATGGGGTTGAAAAGCAAAGTTCTCATTGGACTATGAAAAGCCAGGCAGACCATTCATCATACAATACAGCAACAAAGCTGAAGAAAAGAATGGATGGAAGACCACAGCCACTCACGCATCTGCTTTCTGTCTGGCTGCTACCCTTTGGCCAATCTGACAAGGTGGAACCCGCAAGGACCGAAGTCACAGTCAGCACAGCCCTCCGGATCAAAACAGCACGCAAGCCTGACCACCACGCCAAGGTAGCAGAGAGAGTCAGGGACTACGTATATACTAACTGATTCACGATCAACAGCAGCTGTCGCATTCCCATGGACATCTCCCTTAATCGTTTTTGAAAAGAGAAATTGTTTTGAAGCATCGCGCTTGCTAAGGCTCGTAAGTAAGTCCACCTTTTGCAACGACGGATATCAGAGCACGAGTCACGCAGTTACAAAACATTGCTCACTACTGCGCCATAAAACTCACTTTAGGTACGACTGAGTTAACATACATAAACGCTCACCACATTCAACTGTGTACAATGCTTCACTCAGACGATCTCCCGTGAAGAGACAGTGACTCACTTGTTAATCCTAATCGGTGAGATCAGAATATGTCATTTTCTAGTTGATTATTGTCAAGCGATGCACACTGGATACAAACCGAAATTTCCAACTACTCACCAGTAATCGGAACTAGGACAAACCTTCTTTGCGATCACTTGCTCGTGCAGACTAATGTGTTCAGCGGAAAGCGTCACTCTGGGCCAAATTGTAGTGTAGCCTAAATCACTGAATATCGTTATGTGGTTCAAGAGTGGTGATGTGTAAATTCCCGAACACATGATTGTCACGGAATCCAACTTCAACTCTCCGGCGGAACAGAAACTGACTCGTTCCACAAGCAACCCTCTCTGAATAGGTAACATGTGTAGATCACATAACTACATCAACAGCTGTGTAGACAGGGGCAGAGTCAACTGGTTCGCTGATTAGTCAAGTCATTCATTTCATCTTCCGGTGGGAAACGGCTTATAACCAAATGACTGAAAAGCGAGGGTGAAAGCTATTTTGCTCAAAGCGCTTGCTAACAAGCAAGTTCGTGCACACAAGCTGAGGACGGTTGGTTGCGTGTCAATCTTCTCACACATTTCTATGACGATAATTTAGCGGATTGAAATTTGTGTACGATATGAATTCGGCGATTGTACGGGTGATTGAGAGGGCTTGCATTCTCAGATGTGTTAATATACTGCGCGACTTGCATACTGTGGAAACAGTTTTATTTGTTGTTGTTTGTGATACTCTGTGAAATGATGTTTTTTGCTGTCAGCAGTTTATCTGTTCACTGAGACATTATTGAAAATCGCACTCGTCGGTGAATCACTCTTTAAGTTACATTTGTGACGGTTGAAACAATAAAAGGCTTGATGTAAGACCTATCAAATTTTGGTTCACCAATGGCCTGCTAATTAATTCGCACCCCCCCCCAAATAACCGCTGGAATTTAAGTTCGGCGAGATATATAAAAATTGGCCAACAAATTCGGTGAACTCTGAAATTTGCATTCGGATTCTTACTGTGAATAAAGACGAAGAGGAAAGTTGAATTGTCACTGTGTTTACTGAAGTTCACCTGTTTGTTGAAACTTATATTGAACTCGTCCTGTTTTTGTAAGTTGACGCAAAATTGTTTGAGCAAAATTAACACTGGTTTTAAGATGAGTGCACGGCTGGTCCATGTGTGATTTGTACTTGTGCAGTGAACTTACAATACAGAACGGAATCACATGTTTCACTGTCAGGTTTACTCGAAATGTTTCTGCAGGTATGTGTGTGAAACCACTACACAGTGATTAGTAGTAGGGAAGTGAGGGTATTTTCGGAAATTGAGTTATGTTGAACATTTAGGCTCGATAACCTGGTCCGGCAAAGTGACCAGTACAAGTATTTCTTAAGAACAAGTCTCGGAATTACAATCACAGTCGTGGGTAGAACCTACGTTTATTGTTTAGGCCTAACGTGAACGATGCCGGAGTCTAGTGGTTTCTTTCAAAACATATCGACTGGAAGGTCTGTTGGAACGCGGAATTAGAAAAGTAACCAGGGCTGTTACTCAGGGTGTATCAATCAATTCGTTATCGTTTCATCGGTTTCTTATGAAGGTTCAAATCTCTCAACTGTTTTGCTGAACTTTCAAATGAGTTTCAAGTGGAATTATTCTGTTCACCATTCATATTTTGCCTCCGGTTTGCTGTTTCCTCAGGATCTAAGGTATGCGGTTGTACAAATTATTCGACGTGATAATTCTATGCGTCTGTTTGTATGACGACATTACATCTGTGGGAAGTAATTTTATCTAGACAAAATTCAGAACATCACTAGTTCTAATTTATCTCATCAACAGTTAAACACAAGGTGATTTGAAGTTTCACGCGCAGATATTATCGAGGGTGTAGTACAACTGGGTGCATTGGCAGTTTGATATAAATTGCCGCAGTTGTACTAAACCTATGGGTTCGACTTTTGATCGAACAATGGGTGTCAGTATGACTTCTAGTATATCTATCCTCCAAGTGGTTAATCAACGTAGTATTTTGTGAACACACAAAATATGTACGTTCCAACCGCAGAAACTCTTGATACGCTCCATGTTTACCAGACTTATTCTGTTAATTTCCTATTAAACTTCTCAATTCGTTGTCTGATTGAAATGAGGAATGTTGATGTAAGTTTGGCTGTGGGTCACTATTTTTGGGTAATATTGTGATATTCTTTGTGAACAAAGTCTTTTTAAGGCTTCATAACCGCATGATAATGTTGTCCACAAAAATACGAAGTGAAATGGTGATAAGGAGGTCGGTCGAACGCTGAGTTGGTACAGTGAGACGTTAAAAAGTACATCAAAATCCGTACCTGACTGTTAAACATCCAAAAAGGAATAACTAGACTGAGTTACAAATATTTTAAACGTTCAAAGAGATGGGTAACATATCTGATGAAAATATACTCGGTAAACTTCCTGTGTGATCGAAAAGGGATACTCGAAAATAGTGTACCTTTGGGAATGCGCCAGACTCATTCCAGCATACAGCATTACTTCCATCTCTCATACACCGAAAATAACTCTTCTTTATAAACTATCTGAAAACGCATTCAAAACAATGACGTGCGTACACCGTTACAAAGGTTCATGCCATCGTAAAAATTAACAGCGGGAAGTGTTTCAAGTTCGCCGGTTTTCTCAAGTATAGAAGCGAAGCTGTCGGGTCAACAGACAATCGAACCGACGACAATAAACTTTTGTTATGGAACGCTTTTACACTCAAGTTAAGCTAGCAGCACTCAAATGAAATACGGGATACACGTACTGTGCAGTCTGTTGATACCCAGCGAAAGGTTGACGTATCTATTTAACAATTAAGTAAATAGCGGTATTTGCCAACTTGCCTTTGTATTCAACCTAACGCAACCGCGATGTGATTCTCACCTGCATTATAAGATACGAAAGCAGTGACTGAAAGAATTGACTGAGTGGAATGTAAAAGCGTTAGTATAGACCCTCATTATCGGTGCATCGACAGTCCGTTGTCACTTCCACACGGTGAGACTGGCTTTGTTCATCAACGGAGTCAGAGATCTGAGTATATCGATGGTGACATTTTGCCGAAATATGTCACACTTGATAATGCAAGTTCGCTTGTTGGAAAATGTGACTGGATTCCTGTTTACATTAGGGGCTACTCCAACCATTTAAAACGTATTCAGTGATCTGTTGAAATAAACAACGAGTCCAGTAGAACTGCAACTGAATTGTTAACAAATATGAACAAAATGGATTAGGCAAGCTAAACCATACGACCCTGATGCCTAATACTTTGGCCGCATAGAATTAGGATACGAGTTTAATCCGTTAACCAAGTTTCACTAATGGGATGCACTGAAAACTGTCTCAGAAATTCCTAACGAGACTCTCTGTATCTTTTAGAGCACGCGTCGTCGATATCCTATCTGCTGCTGGAACTGAATTAACATTGGAATTCATGTTTGACAACTCAAAAACCCTTGGTATGAGGCCACTCGATAAATTGAAGGCATTGCGTGCGGTTAAAAATCCATCGTTGAAAGTTTTGAGCATTCTACAAGTATGTTTTCATGCGCAAAGCTCTGTTCTTCATATCGGTTTCTATCAATTGAAAATGGTGTTCACAATATTCGGTTTTTCTTCAAACGTAATATTTGTTTATCTTTCGCAAGTTCTCATCAGTAGTGTTCTACTGATGTGTGTAACAAAAATTGCAGTTTTACACATACTTTAATGTCAACATTGTTTAGACAGCTACGAAAAACTAGTGTACGTTAAAGGGGCCGCCACAGTAAATTCTCTAAAGAAAAACCTACAAACAACCACTAACCCAAAAAGACTTAGTCAGCCTTAAATATGTGTTACATCACCAGCCGACAGAATATCGCAGTTTTTGCCATACAATAAATTAGGCGAAGTTTGACAACAATGCATCACAGAAATACCAGATAATGTTCTTCTTTTAGATATCTGCGTATTCCTACCACAAATTTGAAAACCTTCCAGTTCTTTACGATTGCTTGGCTTCGCATGTGGAAACGAAGAACGTTCGTACAAATTTAGCTGTGTGCATATCTACAATCGGTATACAATATCTGTGACGGATTGCAAAAAATATGGTTAGGCTTCTAGCTAAACACCAGCGACTTCTGTCACTTCACTTGCAAGGGCAATAGAAAAAAAGAAAACTTGAAAGAGAGACGATTTGTGTACGTTTCCTGCTCTCTCACAAGCTTGACTCCATTCATTCGACAAACCACCACATTAAAGCATGAGGCTTCGAGTCACTGATATATTGAATGATCGAAAATGCAAACTAAGATAGTTCAGTTATGGAAATATACGTATTTAAGTTATTTTTGCACGTGGCTTTTGACTGTCTTGTTCTTTGCCAGCTAAACTTGCATTCTGTAGCATAAATTTGTCACGCAAACAGGAGTAACACAAAATTAACGTCTTGGTTACAAAAGTGATGGATGTGATCAAATGAAAAATACTGTTTCCATGGTTTTAAAATGTAACGAACGCACATGTGCAGGTGAGCAAATTCAGCTTGTGCACTCATCTTAATCACACTGGATAAACTTAACTAAGATACTTACAGAATACAGGCTTCAGAAACTGACGTGATCAGTCTGTAAAACCAGCTACTGTGATTTACTTGCCAATATGTTTGATAATAAACTAATCTGTACCATGTACTCTTAGTACAGGGTTGAAACAAAACTGAAGAAAAAAACCGAAATTTGCTTCATCTTTTAACGTAGTATAGTTACCATGTAAGCAACAATTTCGAATTTTTGCTAAATGGTGTCATTGAGTGTAACAGTCTGTGGTTGTAAACCCATGTTAAAATGGCTGTGTTTGAAATAGTGGATTTTCATTTATTGCGTTGCAGTGCACCAAGAAATTTAGACTATTGTGGTGTACCAAACCACAAACAAATGTTCGCAAGAAGAACCCGATCAAATCAATTTCAAAAGGCACCACCACCCAATCCATTCATTGCTTTATGTTTCAGGCATAAAGAAATCACTTTACCCCTCTTAGTTCTCTCAAAATATTATTGCACAAGCAGAAACCGTCATAATTTGTGTTTAATAAGATAAGAACACTACTTTGTGTATACCAGAATAGGCTGAGACAACTTTTTGAACTGCTTTTGTCTCGACAGAGTAATGATTGGTGTGTTTGTTTTACTGTCTGTTCATCCAGTCTTGATGTATTCGCTCTATAGAGACTGTATATTTTAGACTAGTATCTGATAAAATTTGTTAGGACGGCCCAATTCAGTCTTATTCTTGCCCTGATGAGGTTTGTGAATGTACACATAAAATCCCAGTTGATTTTATCAGCAATTATTTCTGGTTATAAACGTCAAGGTTTTTAGAAGCAACTACATGAAGTAAACCAACTTGATCAACTTAATCACATAGTTCATGCTCTACTGTGTTTAACTTGCTGAAGAACTTGACATACTTCTTTTGTAGGATAATGATATCTAAACATAATATATACCCACAATGTTGAAAATAATGTCCATGAAATTTGCGTAGTTAAATTCTTCCCGGTACGTGAATTATTCACTGAAGATAGGTATACTTGGAACCCAGAAAAAATATCCGTCGGATAGACAAAATCGCACCTGAAATTCAACTGTTGGTTACTATGGGCTAAATTGGGCGTTGGTATCTTGCGCATTTTGTTTTCAGTTGGCGTTTCAGTGCAGCCAAAATTCCAACACGCTTTATCATGTTTTTTCGCCGAGAAAGTCGTTTTTCGCTGATTCATATGTAAATGTTTTCTTCTCAAGCACTAAAAAACAGAGTGCGTAAATATAACTTGGATAGTTGACCGTTCATTGCCGACACCGAGTCGCTCTGCTCTTGCGTTTCTTGTAGCATGCTATGAAAGAAAACCTCCATCCAGACATACATCTGACGATCAGTATGATGGTCGGCAAAATCTGTAGCCAACACCAGGACTGTAAAAACGAAACGAACGTTCGACTAATTTTCGAGATGCTGATGGAACATATTCCAACTAATTGTGAACATCGCACGTACAAGCAACTAGAAGCCGTGAGTTTTTATTAATTTTTGTTAATTCACGTCAAGGAAACAATTCGGGTGCACAAAATCATTAACCTGATTTGATTTTTCAGGATTTTCTATAAAAGGTAATAGTGAAACCTTAAGGAACTGAGTGCTGATCACAGTTACCCTTGAGTTAAATGATCAGTTAGAGTAGACTCGAATTTCACTCTCATGGGCAACATGGTTTCCAGTGAAACAGAAGGTTGGAGTCCAAATATCGGTTAGGGAAACAGCATACAAAACTACTGAACTCTAACAAGTTCATAATTAGAGTTGGACTCTCCTTTTTAAAGGTGACCGATCAATATTTGAGTAAACCCCAAGTAGATCAAAATATGTTTGTTTTTGTGTCAAACCAACAAATTTTCCAACAAATAATAAGTAATTTGAAGAAGACGTGCAAAATCTCGCTTAAAAAACATTCGAGCTGCTGTTGCAGGCACCGCGTGTAAACAAATTCTTTATGCAATAAAAGTGAACTCTCTATGCTTCACAGGAGCAAATATTTCCTGCCGTTATTGGCAGACAGATGTTGAACATTTCACACAAACATCGTGTGGACACTAACTTAAGACTAAATGAACTGGACTAATTAGTTATTTTCCATTCCCACCACAATAATTTGCCCCCGAAACTCTCAGTAATTTATAAAATGAAAACAAACAACTTTTTGTCATCGTTGTATTTTTTATACGAAAAGGACTGAGTGAAGTCTCCGTGCATTACAAGTCAACATCAGCTGGACGTACGTTTTCGAAGCTTTGCAACAAGTGGCCAGAGATATAGACAGATCGACATTTCGGGTAATCGTTCCTAGGTTGTTTGACGCAGTGACTGTTTGAACAATGGAGAAGACCTATTTCAAATGCTTCTTTCAAACACTAGAGAAATTTTTAATGAATTAATGAAGAGATTTCCTAAATCACCTGCTAAACAGTTCATCATGCTATTACCGCACACAGTAGAATACTGACGAAGGTAAACTGTAAACATAAGTTCGGTCGGTTGGCTGTAGTGTCGTCAATCCGTCTAGCAGATTTTGCGAGCTTAGTATTTAACACGTTGACTAATACAGTCTATAAGCTCAAACGAGGTTGTGGGGCCACGTCATCGTGTACCAGAAATGAAAAGCTACCACTGGACATTTAACAAAATGACTCGTGCAACCTTTGAAGTAATCGAGTTGATAAGCACGACAGGAAGCACTGATTTTGACATTTTTGACCACTGGGCGGGTCAGTGTGCTGATCAAAATAACTCGGTTGTCGTGCTTCTGTGTAACGTCAACCCAACTTACTTTGAATCCAGTGCGTTTGTGTTGATCAAACAGTATCGAACGTCACTGTGCACACTAAGACAACTGGGGCATTTGACTTGTTGACCTTGAACTTGATTAACTCATTCTGACTGAACGAGTTGATCGCTTGTTAGTCGCAAATCCAGTGCCGTAAGCATACTGCTTTAGGCAATGTTGACACAATCAAATATGTCTTCAGGACGTGTTGGTATCAAACAGTGCTTGAAGAAATGCTTGCTATACGATCGAATTTGTACAGTTTGCGACGAACTTGTACACATCATTCTTACGGACAGATGCAATCCATCGGAGCATGAAGGTGTTTTCGAGTTCCGAACAATAAGTCACAAAGTGGGAAATATGTGATGATTCATGTAACTTGCAGTTACACCATAAATCTTGCTTTTTGAACGTTTGTAGTTTTCAGTTATAGACAAGTGATAACCGACGTAATCCAGAACGCCGAAGAAGTATGAATCGAGAGATCAGCCTCGAGTTTTGTTACAATCAATAAAATACAGTAAAAAGACGGACATTGGTAGATGCTAGCATTTTGTATTGCCTCTTCAGTAACAAATAACTAACCAGGAATATATGTATGACACTAATGGGATGAGGGGGGGTTGAAGAATAAAATAGCAAATGGGGTGGAGAACGACGGGACAGAATTATTAAGTCCATGGGAGTCTAGGGCTTACATGCAACTGTACACACTGGTAGGTGTTTGCACTTTGGAATGAAGGAACATCTGTTGAACTGGGCTCAGGATATGACTGCGCAGCCTATCTTCTTCTTCCCGAGGTCACGCTAACTTCCGGTTTCGTCTGTCGCCAGACACATGTTGGCCACCGGTCACCGAATTAATCCCGAATCAACATTCAGGATTATAATGCGCCAGACTAATCCCCGTTTTCTGCGTTTCGCCGAGGCGGTCGCGACCATTCAACTTAAGCCAACATTGTGTGTACAAAAAAATACATGTAACTTTTATACCTCCATGGAACCATTAATTCTGTCCTGTCGTTCTCCGCTCTATTTGCCATTTTATTTCCTCACCCTCATCCCATTGGTATCAAACATATGTTCCTGGTTACTGTTATTTGCTACTGAAGAGGCAATACAAAATGCTAACATCTATTAGTGTCCGTCTTCTTACTGCTATGTGCAAATTTATGAAGAGACCCAACTGCTTCAAGCAAATAGGGATTACGAAGAACGCGGAAGAGGAAGGAGGATCAGTGACGAAAGCAGTGCAGTCCACTTCACGAAGAAGAAAGAACGAATAGATATCAGTGGAAAAGCATTAGCGACCCACGAGGATGCGACGGACTGAAGATTGCACCACTTTGAAAGTACATTGCTCCGAGATATTCACGCTCCACCTAAACCACTGGTGCTACTAACTTTAAAACGTTTCGAGAAGTGTAGACAATGAATACCACGGTTGTGTTTTGCCAGCTCGAAAGCACCTATCGTACGGTGACAACGGATAAAACGAAACTCGCTGATCACACCTGTATATTTCAACTAGGCTTGTTCACTCCTCACATCTCGAGCTTACTACAACGTCGCACTTCAACCGCGTTGTGATAGATTTCACTAATATAATATAGTATTGCATTCTGTTTCGTTTTTGTCAATTCGTCATCAATCGCACGTGATTCCCCGGTCAACTCCCAAAACCATATTTTTAGATTAGTAAACTCTGACGGTAAATTCACACAAAATTTGAGCCTTGAGGTAAGCCACCCCACTGGTATAAAACCTTGGAATTTTTGAAAACATACGAGATCATAAGGAGTTGGGTCGCATGATTCGTTTTTTGGAGTCCAAGCCTAATTTGTTGCAGATTCGATCCCATATTCTGTCCCATATTTCCAAGTGAATTGTTGAAATGGAATATTTCACTTAAATCGACTATTATTGTAAGCACGTGGTACTCAGGAGGTTATTGGTCAGTGACTTCACAGGAGTTCTTATTCCACATTGTTATGTTATTTCTCATATTACCTTTGAGAAGGTTAACAACTTGGTTCACAATTTACGCTACACACTTCCTAAATTGACAGATTGTGACCAGTTTGTACGCTGTTGGTAACCTGGGAATCAACGCAGACGTAGAACATTTGACAAATACGATCCGTTCATGTTTCAACAACCCCCGAGTAGATACAAGTGTGAAGGTGGCAGCTACTGAAAGTCTGCGTCGAGTTGGATGCAACCCTTTGGTGAATGTGAGTACACAATTTTTTCAAACGACTATGTGTCCTTTAGTTAAAAATAGTGGTAGACTTTCAATTTCAGCCAGGATAAAACATTGAGAAAGCTTCTTGTATTCAAATTGTTCTAGGTAGTTTATAGCGACATGAATTTTGTTGTAAACAACTGACTATTCACAACAATAAAATGGCTACGAACAACCTCAAATTTGTTACCCTTAAAATTCCGGTGATTCTGAGTGAATGTTCGCAAGAACGAGTACTGAAAAGGTTTGAAGAAACAATATCTTTAGGAGCTACCGAGTTTGCACCAATTAGTACAATTATCATTAATGGATAAGGCATAGAATAACTTAACAAATAAATAGTTGAGTAGAAGTAAACAAAGTTGGTCGAGGTTTGGTTCATCCAGTTGGACACGAAGCAAGCATGGGTCCGTTTCGAAATAACACATTCTCAAAGAAACAGTGAATTTGAACATTTCAGTCGGTTAACCACACGATTCGAATCCAATTCACTTGTACACACAGTATCTAGCATGGACTCTAGGTCGGAAATGAAGGATGCACGTTGTTGAAAGTTTACTAACGATTTAAGAAGGTGTCTTCCCTAAATGATGTGTTATCCTTTGTCTGGCTTATGTGCGGTGTTCAGTAAACAAACTGACGGCAACTGGGTGACTTAGTTTTGACATAGGAGGACACCTTGTTCTTGAAAGGAGAGGACGTCGTCTGGTTGAAAAAGCACTGGCGGACGCACAGGCACAGCACGTTCTTGTGAATGTAGTGTCAACGCGACTTCCGCTTCTAAGCCGCCATGGTACCCTGACTGTACTGTATAAGTTGACAATATAACAAATGAATTGGATGCCATGGAGCTTTTCGCCCCCATACCTATCAGCTCATCCATCTCACTTTCAGAGGAATAGTCGTCATCTGTCAGTGGAGTCTATCACTTATATTATGTAAATATACAAAATCATGTTTGCTTGTTTGAAGTTATGCATGTTTTGGGTGTATAGTGTTAGTCATACCAAGCATATGGTTGTAAACACGTGAAAATCACACGAAGTTTACTCACAGCGTAACTGGGCAGTATAAAGGCCAGGATGCACTTCAGTGATGAAAAGCTCTTTGTTTTCATATGGATGACATAAAAGTGTAACTTGAAAATCATCCAGATCTGATCGCCGTTCCGCTGTTTACCCAGGCGTTTTATGCTGCTTCCTGTCGTCAGGGCGCTCTGGGCTCGAAGTTCCTTCTGTTAGATCTTGTTCTCGGTGTGTATTCTTGACACCAGCGGGATTTGATTTCCTGCTCATTAAAAGGTCCATATAAGTGTGAGGTTTGCCGTACTGTCAGCAATTTTCGATTTATATCAGCTAACTGTCGCATGGCTTAAATGAAGGAATCCTATAGTTTCATTATATAAGGACATTTCCAAAGTGAAACGGAAAACACGATCGGAAAAACTTGCTGCACTCAACCGGCTCATTTATTACTGATCACCATCATTTTTAGATATCAACAAGCGTGTCACAAAAGGTAGCTAGGAAAGACGCACGACGCAAATTCCGTTAAACACAACAAAAAAAACTGTCGGGATAAAATTATGTTACAGGGACGTAGGTGAAAACACTAGGAAAAAATGGCTATCCGTAAACTACTATAGGCTAAATTGTAAGCATGTCGATAAGCTGTAGCTCTAAGTCAGACTAAGCGTTGATCCACAGAGCACACATTAAGAGATATGGCCAAACTCTTGTATTAGGTTTCTAATACCCATCCTTTCAAGCGCATCAATCAGGCTGTTATTTAGAAACGTTCAACAAATAGTTCCCCATTGTTGTAGTTCAGGACACTGTTATAAGTTGAATAATATCGTTCTTGATATATTTCGCCGTATTGCGTTTTACGTACCTCTCACATTAACACAATACTTGTAAATTGTAGCACTTTATCTTACATAAACGGACTACTGATGGTGCCCTAACAGTAACTAAGCTTTATGGGTTAAACTACTTTATTCAAAAAAATAGTTACTATATTTTTTCCGCACTGACATATCTTGGTATTACGCTTCTGACAACGTCCTTACCTCCACGTCAGATTTCGCTGATCTGAAGCACATATGTAACAATAACTTATCACACTCTTCTGGTTGGTACAAAGTGAGTGGTTGGTATTTGGGCGGTGAGACAGAAAGTGAGATAACTGCACTGAGTTGAAATCTTTACATTTTGCAATGAATTAAAATAACGGGCCTCTAAGATGAGTCGGGGTGGCAAATATTAATCACAGGCAACTGAGGTACAGTACAGTACAGGTACAGTACAGTTTGCTCAAACTGGTGAAATACCGCGCTCCCATCTTCCGAGTACACTTTGACATTTGTGGCCCCTTGACGCATGTTCACCTGATAAGTTTATAATGTCTAATAGTTTACTCCCTTGAAAAATACTGGAACTGCGGTGCTACTTATTCGTAAGGTTTTGAGCTTCGATCCACTACATCAGTGTGATTAACTTAGATTGAACGAATCCGGAGATATGGAACGACATCAAACTACTTAATTATGACATCATGAACACATCTCGATTCATGTAAGAAGAACGTGGTGACAGTAAAAAAAGATAATGATGATGTCTAAAATTTGGAAAAAGTGGCATAGCCTCCTGATTATGGTTGGTTTTATTAAATGGTCAAGTGTCATGAGGGCACTACACTACTTTTCGAGACTGCGAGGCGCTTTGGTACACTGCACTAGGGTGGTCGGGGAACAGAAGTAACTAGTTGAAATCACCTCACACGATTTTCAGGCCTGAGAACGATAACCACATTTTTCAAACGGAATGTTGAATGCGCCGATTAATTTGCACCACAGGTAGTAGTGAAACTAACCGCACGACGGGCGGAAGTTAGCGATTGTTTGTTGTTTGGCACATGAAACAAAATGCTTGGTTGAAATCAGTAAAAACCACTCACCGTCAAGATTATTCAGAGCGAACCATCCCGGGTGGGTACTCACGACTAACTACTCTACGAGCTTGATACGATGAACGGATCGTAGTTTGCTGATAAACAAGTGGGAAGGAATAGAACCTGTTTCTTGAAGTTCCTTGCTCCAACATCGATCTGCCGCCAGCCTGAATTTCAATAGCTGAGTTGCAAGTGAGAAGAAAGCGATACCTGAGTCAGTGATTCCATTGAGTTCTTACTGGTCTGCTCGATTATTTTTCTGCCTTCTATATGGAACTACCGAGAATAATCTCTCCACTGATCACTACTAGATATTTCCAACCAGAGAAAGAGTGGATCATGAGAGCTGGCTACCGATAAATACGATGTGTTAATTCGACCCAATAGTGACTGACTTCATTTTGGCTCGTTTTTTCGTAACTTGGAGAATGGATTGGTGAATGATGAACTGACGCCATCGGTGCATGACTTGATTATCAAGACCATCGCCAATGTATACGTGGTTGAATGTAATATATTCTTATGTCCAGAAATCCATTTCCGAATGTTTTTTGTTGATGTCATCTCATGCGCGTAACTGAACACAAGCATCCAGTTTAAAAGGTTTAGGTGCGTCTATCCCCGTTGGTACCCAAGTGCTACGTTTCGCGGAGCAAAGCAGAACTGTTCCAACTGTAATCTCATGAATGAGACCACTGTATTTAGGCGGGGCACTTTTTCAACACCAATGAGGCCCTGATTTGTAAAACGCCGCCAAACCTTCAAGAACAGTAGTTCTTACTTCATTGGTGGAGATGTCACCATGGGCTGCGCAGTTTCATTAATATGCTGTATGCTAGCAACTTCTAGACTTTCACAGTATAATCTAAGACAAATTTAACTGCAAAAATTATTGAACACTTCAGAGCTGCCTATTGCGTTACAAATGTTCGGACAAGATAATACACCATAATACGCACTGACCGTTTGGCACGGGGTTGAAAGTTTTCTTGCAACGAATGGCGCGGCATACGCGCTGAACCCCTCATTAGGTGTTGTGTAAATGCAGCTGTTAGTCGGTTGGCTATATGTTATCTAACTCGGGTTTTGCGTCCGCATTCTGTTCTTTCGGCGCATATCTGTATACACTAGGAAACTGATAAATACAATTAATATAAAACAGAGGAACTCTTTTTTAAATTAAAAGTGAGTGGCTTGTGGACACAATACCAACTTTAATGTGACATAAGCACACTTCAATTCAACAATAGTTGCCTGGAAATAATGATCACATCGTCGGCTTTGAGAGGAACGTGCTGTCTCAGGAGGTCCATCAATTGATGACCTTTCAAACGTTGGGTGAAGTCCTTTAGTTTTTTCTACTGGTGGAGCATACATACTGGAAAGATGTACTCGAAGTTGCCAACATTGACGAGAGTAAGAAAATTTTATGGAGCACAAAAAGCCATCAAGTCATTGTTCAGCAAACTGGTTGGCCTCAAACGTGCGCCTTCTTCGTTGATTATCGTTCAGACTAGTGGTTGCTTATCACAGTGGAGAAAGGTATCAATTTACTGCGAATTAACAACACGACTTGCTACTTCAATTTCGGTCCCAATTTATACTAGCCACAGACTTACAAACAATGAAGGTGTGTGAAACGAATTTACCTGGCTGTCCCAGTCAGCCAAATCAATTTCTGATCAGTGTATTTTCTACCTGTAAGTTCGAAATTCATGTGAAAAATTAATTAACGAAAACAGTACAGTTGCGAAAAACAAACAGAAAATTTGACATTTCCTCAGAGTCAAAGCAATAAGATTTGCACATGTACATTCATTATTAACAAAAACAATTAAAGTGGATTGGGTGAGACGGTATAAAGCTCTTGCAATCGAACACTTTAAATCAATGTGAAATCCTTTGCCTTTCTGAAATTTTTCATCATGATTCGCTTTCTCAGGAAGTGCTCTGGAATTACCTCATCGACCAGAGTGAAGATTCAGAGGTCCGAATAAATGCCTACCGTTCATACATGCACTGTCCCACAACAACAAAAATCAAGAATTCCATACGTCTTTTGAGGAACGAAACATCTCAACAAGTGAGTTTTTATCAATACCAGTCTTTGAGGGTACTATTATATTCGCCCAGACGATTTCTCTCTCTCTACTGGAATACTCCCATCAAAAGAGAAGTGACGACGTGGTGAACAATTGCCATCGACAACTTATTCTCAAGCCAATATACTTACAGCGGTTCCAACGAAAAGTATAGTGAGACCCTGCAAAATCCTTGTTGTAATTGTTAGCGTGTGACATCAGAAGTAAAGTTTAGATTTCACATAAGTAAATAGACCTTAACCGGAAGTTGACTAGAAGTTACGTCACACTCTCAGGAACTAATGTTTGACTGGGCAGTCATGTATGCGTGGTAGTCAGGGTGTTTGTAGGGACACTGTTCTTAAGGGGTCACAAGGTATTGTGAATGTGGTGGATCTAGCGTTCATCGAAATATACTCGCGGAATGTCTTTGGTTGACAGGTCGACAACACCGTATACAACTTGAGATGCATTGCTAACGTCCACGCGGCGGGTAATGTTTTCAGGTACACATTATATTACTGTTGAAACAAATTACCCTTCAGATTGTTAATTCTAGGTGTTTTTATTTGCAAGTAGACCAATTCAAGTAGGGTAATATTATGTCAAATATAGTTTAATCAGCATTCCACTGAACAAACTTGAATTGGGGCTGCAAATTTCATCCAAAAGTTGGTACAAACTCAGAAGTTGGTTGGCTTATATATCATTCTTACTGTGTCGCTACTTACATCAATTTAAACGTGCTGACACTTTTCCATTATTTTTAATGGTCTAAAGAGTCAAGAAAGCAAACTTTCCTTGCATTAAATGCTGACATAATTTGTTTTCCCACTGACTAATATTTGCTGGGTTATATAGTATACGTTGAATAAACGAATTCTATATTCAACAATACTCATGAGACTATGAGTGACGGGGACACTTTTTCTTACCATAAATGTATGAATTTTAACGGTATCTCATTTCCTTCCTGGAGGATTTAACTGAGAAATCCTTCCTAACTGTATCTATGCTAACAATGTCCCGAATCACATTAATGTTATCTTTGGTAGGCGGATAGAAACACAGTTTCTGTCGAACTATTTGCAGAACTACCATCATTTTTATAACTTCAATGCGGGATAACTAATATTCAAACGGTAGTACACTTTGGCCTGACCTCATGAAACATAGTCTGTACAAAACTGCGTTTATGAATGCTTGCCGAATGTTTAGACACTTGTAAAACTGGTTGCCTTGCGCATCCTGTGACCGATCGAACAGGCCATGCCACACTGGTGTCTACAGAACAAGCTATTTATAAAAGACCAAGTTCCATTAAAAGATGTCGGAAACAGTTGGGATCAAATAATTTGAAATATAAACTGTGTCAATAGCGTTCAAAGCCATCCATTCCCACTTTTTTAACCTGTTGTTGCGTGCACTGCTCGAACTCAAAGCAACTTGTTTCTGTACATGAAAGAACTATATCTAGTGGATGTGTAAAGAGGACACCTAGGTGTGTGTGTTACATTGAAATGAAACTTGATAAAACTCCGTAATGCGGTGAAGGACTACTTGCTGAGTTGATATTAACATTAGTATACTGCGTTTTATAAGCGCACGTACAGGCCTTCAACAGCCTGAGTCTGATTAACGAGGCTGAGCTCGCTAACAACCATCCGGCATTTCTATGACAGACTGAATTGTCTAGTGGATGAAAGACTAGAACAACAACTCTCGTTCATATTATGTAAATCAGACCTCGTGAATGCGCCAGCTGAAAACGTTCGCATTCTGCTTCAAACTCTGCTGCCGACAAGAATTTTGAAGTCAGCATAATTGAAGCTAGTTCAGCAAAAAGTGGTAAAAAGTCAGGCCAGGGTGAAGTGGCGCCTCAAGCTGGTTCAGGGCCATATTACCTGTACTCCAGGGGAAACACAGAATTGGTAGAACAAGATACCAGTCCATATTGGCTAAACAGTACACTGACGAGCACACAAGACAAAAGTCTTAGCGATACCACTAAAATTCCTTCATCTGAAGGCATCAGTACGGTATTGATAAATAAATCAGAATACAATATATACACGACAGTGTTCACCATCCAAAAACATTTACAATGGATGCTAAGCCTGACTGATTATCTCGCTGGTGAGCTCACCTCAACGCCAACTGGTTAAATGACTGGCATATCTCTGGATGCCGATCGCAGAGGCTATTTCGATCCACACAGTAACAGCCAGTTTAGAACTGTCTGGTCTGTAGGCGGAACAAAACAACCGGACACAGAATATTGCTCCGACAAATATCCGGCCATTGTTCAACTAGTTGTGACCAGTACAGACTGTTAACACCATCTACAAAAAAGCCGCAGAGAAGCAAATCCAGTTTTGAAGTCCACCAAGCGACACTAAAATGTCTGCTACTAGGTTGACCTCAATTTCAACGTCTCATCTTATTGAAGATGAATATAGGCAAATTAATGAGTTTACAACAGATATCCCGTTGGGATCTGTCCACGCTGACTTTTCCGTGTCATAGGTGAATCAACAGTTGAAGTTCAGTATTTAAAGTTGGACATTACATCGATGTCACCTGCACGATATATTGGTGACAGAACACGTCATCAAAAAAGGTGTAAAACCGGCACGTGATTGATTCCTAAAATACACATTACCGGAACTCCGTGAATGTGTTGCTTCTCTTGACCAAAATCTCTGCTGCCACAGCAGTAGTTTACCACCAGAATCAGTCTGTTGCAATTCCTGCACTTCGACAGTTTTATTGCGGAAACTCCTTTGTAGAGCCGGTGTGGTGTCCTGCGATAATGTTTCAAAGTGTGCAACGCTGCTTAGCGATTTCGTGTAAAAAGTCTAATCCTACTATTCGGACGTACAGTACACAAAAATGCTTGTGGTCATTGTGACCTCATTTAGTGTGACATAAAAGAGGATTCACCGGAATTTGTACTTCAAAAGAGATGGCGTACGAACTGAGCAACGGGGTGTCACCACTCCTGATTAAGGTAAATAAGAGTCGTATATTCAGATGCAGGCGCTTGGCCACTAATGTGGGCAGAATTGTGGGACAACTGTTTTAACAGATGACTGCGTATTTCGAAATTGGTTGGATGTTTGACAGGTAATCATAATAATCGGCGTAGAAGCAACAACCGCCTCTGGTGATCTCGTAAAACCTATTGAATGTGAAACGCAATTGACACTGAGGAAGACTGAAGAGTCAGCTAGTGTGTACTTCAGAGTCTGTGCATCTTCAAATGTTGCAATTCTTGCCTCTGTTCTTGACGTGGATTTATTGCTTACCTGTCCCCTTCATGGTAATAAACGTGAACTGACTGGATGACCGTATATCATGCAAAGTTTTTCTTCAATGAGCGAGTTTATTTTGTTACCCAATGGTTATGTTGAAGAGACAATGTTTAATGCAGTTTGCACCCGTGAAGATGCGATAAAAGGTTACCGGGCTCTTGTGAGCTAAAAAACTTCCTTATGAGCATGAAAGTCACAAGCATTGAACATTGTTAAGCAATATTTTAACACAATCAGATAATAGATCTGAAGTGATGGCAATGAGCAAGTTGCATACCGTTTTTGTTTTTTGGACGTTCATGGTAAAAAGCTTAGCCAAACGTTCACAAGTGAAAACAAGTATGATCACATTAAAAATGGGAATGAAAACAGTGATTAATAATATATCCACTGCCTTGCGGAAACTTTTCGATTAGTGATAAATTGCAAAGATTTAATCAATCTTTTAACCAGATTACGCGGCCCATCCCTAGTTTCCATCTGGCTCTGGCTGAGTTTTAACTGGGAAGTTAACTTGAATAGGAGGGGTATTTTAACAGACAACGTTTGTAGTTTCTACCCTCAAACGTTCTCAGTTAACTGTTGAATCTGTAAGCTTTAGTGATGACAAAATCATCATCACTGTTAATGTGGATAATGATAAGAATGGCATGCTATGCAACTAACAGTACATGATTTATGGATGAGAGATTATACCGCAGCCTTGTCTAACAAAACACAAAGCCTGTTGCACGATGTGTCAGTCACAATATGTTTAGCTGGGGAAGCCAAACTTGAGCGAAGCGAGAACAAGGCAGTAACGTGGTAACTTTTTTCTAAAAGCATTAATTTGTGCGTGACTCTTCCCTCTCATTTCGATTAAAAAAATCGGGGATACGGAATGCATATTAAGACACATGATGCGTAGGAAGCCATTTAACAAATTAAAACCCGTTAGTTAAGCTAACACGTCAGTTTTCCAGTGGAATGTGATGAAGGGCCTAAATTACGACAGCAGAATTTTCTTCAAAGAACGGATAAACACATTTGTGTTTTATTCATGCTAGTTTGCAGAAAGCTTAGGGCAGAGATGGTGTGTTGGCACGACTCGAATTAACGTCAGTTCAGATTAACAGATCAGCAAATTATAAGCGACCAGTTCAATAATCCCGCCGCTCTGTCTCAAATCTGGCTAATAAAATGTTGTGTTACGAAGTTGATTAAGCTATAAACCAAGGATATCAAACTTACTTACTAGCCATCATTGTAACCGTCCCAGATAGTAGTACGAACCGTAGTTAATAGGTTACGCTACTTTATGCCTCACACACCGTACACCATAGCAACTGACATTTATTGACAACTTAATCTTGGCAGCACTTCTGGAGCAGATACTCAGTAGGCTTGTTTTTATTGATAAGAAGGTTTGCTATGTTTGTATGTGTGAAGAGTAATATAGTGATAGCTATTTCACTGGTAAATGTGAATGCTACCAGAGTTTACATATATATTGTAAGTATACCTATGGAGTAGTAAAGAGCCCATCATAACCCTAGTATGAAACACGATACAAGCAAAACAGTGTACCAGATGTTCCAAAGTAAAATCACTTAGGAGCAACATCGAAAATGTTGGTGCATTGTTTCAATAACTACCGTGTTTCAGGTTTACAAAATTTTGTTTTGAAATCTTAATCACTTGAATGAAATATTTACTCCGGCCAGAAATGAAGGGGTAAAAAAGCTCTGGCAAATCGTTGCTTCACTGAAAGATTAATTCCCAGTTATTAGTTACACTGGAACCGGTCATGAAACAGTTTTCGGAAATAGTGTAGTTCACACTAGTTGAAAAGGTTAAAGTTTCAATTATCTCAACTCTGAGGAAAAGTCGGATTTCTTCACACTAGCACAATTATTGAACGTCTACCCTAGAACCAACATAGCGATCGGATGAAACCTCAACCACGGCATGCCATCGTTTGAAAGAAAGTTTAAACACACATCAAGCAGTTGGAAAACCTGATATGATTAGACGATAGCGTCGATAAGATGTAACGACTACATCCTAAAGTGAATACTAACCAGTTTTGAATAGCAAATGTAACTTATATTGCTTAATATATACGTTGTACTGACGGCCATCTACAGTTGAATGATTTCATAGGCAACTGGCTACAAACAAAAATGTGAGAACGAACGTAACTAGTTAACTTCAGTCTGTAGCAGTGTCTTGATCATGAATAAAATCTAAGCTACGCCATACTAACATTGCATGTAAATTTGGTTAGCTTTCTCCTGGAATACATACACACAGCGACGGTGTCTTAAAGCAACATTTTCAGAATCATTTGGTTGTTTCGTCGTTGTTCTCACAATTGGAAGCTTTGCTGACTTAAAAAACATTGAACAAAAGACAGAAATGTGAACTTGAAGAACCTCAAACATGCGGATTTATTGGGACCAGACGGAAGTTCGTTGTCCAGGCAATATATGTTTTATGTAAGATAAACTTCAATCACATTTTACAGAATATTTATTTGTCGAAATGACTTTTTAGCTAGCTGCTGTCGGTCAAAATCACCAGAGACTTTTCGTTTCAGTTAGTTTGCCATCGTTGAGTAACCTCGGTGCCACTGGGATGTGAACTGCATACTGCTTGCCTAAGAAGCAGGCGTGTCGAGCGCTACACAAGTGAACGCAGTCCTCCGCGCAGGTGAAAAAGCGGGTGAGAACTGCATCTTTAGTTTACTCGATTTCACCAAGGGACCTCAACACAAGCTCAGCGCCGAGCATCCAAAGTTTCCCAAATTTACAGTCTGTCGGTAAATTCAGCTGATCGCTGGTATTGCGCCCGCATACAATGGATGGGCTCGTTGGTACAGGAGATAGCATTGACCACGTTATTTTGCCGTCATGTCGAGCACTAAGCTGGATCTCGAAAAATATGTTTTCAAGAAAGCTACACTTAGTAAGTAACATCAAATGAACATCTTCCGTTCAGAGTATAATCGGGTGCTGTACTACTGTAGCACATCATACAAATGTCAATTAACTATGTCCTTTGTGAAATCAAAAAAGTAGACGCGACAAGCAGAATAATTAATGCGCAGGTTTTGATGGAACACTAAGTACAAAATGTGCAAACTTTTTTCTGCCTAACTGGTAAGTGTAATAAGCTGACCACCCAGCGTGTTAAGAAATCTGGATTGCTGCTTCTGTCTAGTATTCTGTGCCGTTTAAACGTAGATTCCCCCTACGTGTTACTCATTGTTTGCTGAACACGCTAACCAGGTTCTGAGTGATGAAACGTGTACTTGCCATATTATTACAATTGGGTCGGGTGCAAGCTTTAGAAAATGCAACAACCTTTCTACTGCCAACGATTGATTTTTAAACCAGGAACAACGCGGCGTATTTGTTACCAAAGATCTAACATTGCGTAAATCCGTTTCACCCATTATTAACTCCCTTCAAACTTCACCTTCCATGGAAGCATTTGAGAAGAAGTAGAACCAAATTCATCACATATCTTTATTCATCATATCATTTATCTAAAATACATGACTCCGTTTACTTAACAGCAGCCGTATTATAACCGTCTCATCAACCATCCTTTTGGTCATTCTGAATGGCGAAGGAGGCAGTATGTTAAATAGGCGAGTAATCCATAAGTGATAGTCGATTGAATTGTACTTCGCGTTAATAATAACGCGGTGTGCAGCCAGACTTCTGTATCAGCTCGTTCCCAACAGTTTAATAAATCCTTCATCTTTTCAACTGGTAAATCTCCAAGGTACTCAGTCACATCATTTCGACTGATGCGATTTCCTTCGAGTTCAAAGGGGTGGAGAAAGCACGTGAATTAGAAACGTCATAAAACTAAAGTCCAGAACGACCAGAACATAAAGATCATTAGAATTTGAAGATTATCAAAAGCGGTCCTAGTTGATCTCGTGCAAGTTCTTGCCTTAAACGGGACAACCAGACAACTTCCTTAGGTCATGGAGTATAAGGAATACTGAAAGAGAGATCGTGTACAACTTTTCTGTTAACCAGGGGCTATGTGGTAGAACGATTCTCCCTGACTCAGGTTATTTACCAGTTTATTTGAGACTGAAATGAGAGCTACATGGTATGCCAAACAGAAGCCTTCATTATGACTTGATTACACTTATGTCAACCTTGTCAAACAAATCGTTCACACATCTAAATGGACAGATGAATCTCCACTTTACAGATTGCTCAACAGATCCAACAAATTGGTCATGTGGTTGACCATGTTAATTCGGTTAAAGTGTAGTTGTAAAGTAACGACTTTACATCGCTCCCATTCGGTAAGGTTCTGTTGGTCGAACACCACTGACCGAAACCGTGTATAGAAAAGTTACCTCCGTGGTGTTGATCATTAACTTGTCACCAACGAGACATCAGCCTGACTCAACTGTGCAGTGTAAACAAGACTGTTTTGAGTTCGCTAGTTGGGTGACAAACCGAAATAACTTCCAAGTATACTTCATCTCGCTTTTACTGAAACTTTGCGTTTTCAGTCAGTCTGACATTTCTAGTGGAATTTATGAAGGCATTCATAACACTGTTCCGATTAGTGCGTTAAGAGATTACCGACTAATTGATATTTTGACTTCAATCAGAAATCGACCATTTTCCAAATATTATAGCACAACAACATTAAAATTTAAATCAAATTCCTTTATTTATAAGCTTCTAGATAATCAGAGTGATAAATGAAAAATGTTTGGTTCGGTCTAGGAATACACTTGAGCATTACACAGCGTTGGCGTTATCAATTGAGCAAAAATGAAACTACTTCCGATGAATAGATTGAGTGTTGACAACCCTCTTGAGAAAAGGTGTTGAAACGTGGAGTATTACAACTTGCTTATAACGCTGTGTTATCCTCTATTTATCTATCTATCAGAAACATGTTAAACGCAACGCCCAAACTGTTCGATGTTATTCTTGATAAATTTGGTGCGGATATTTTACAAGTGAAATTAATTTCATCAATTGATAACCAATTTCAAACTTTTTCGTGCGTGATTTTCAAGTTGATTTATTACACCTGGACGTGCTATGAATAGTGAAGTTATTTATATACCACAGAATAATATTCAATTTTTTGTCTTACGTTGACACTTCTTGAGCATATGCACGGAAAGCGGAATAAGTCAGCGACCAAACGGACAAACAGTTGACAGGAACAGAGTCGTCACTAGTGAAGAATAATTTCGTGGTTGGTGATGGCATTATAACTTAGAGCTGGCTTACCAGTTTTGTTGCCAAAAAAGGCATGCTATCTCACAAATCCCCCTACAAAACCCTCTAATAATGACACTGAATATATTACGTTATATGCTGTTTTGATATGTGATGCCTGATATTTTGATAGATCGTTTGATTTTAACCCGCCGCAACCAAATATCCGTTTATTTGCGTTTTTCGGGATTGATGAGAATGCACGGCATGAAACTAGCGTCGCTGTTTGCTTTGTCTAACTCACTTGGAATCTATTTATTTTAATCAAAACTCAAAGACGTTCAACTGCAATTCTGTGAATTACTAAATGACACCCGAGAAGATATTTTCTGGAAAAATGTCGAGTTCGAAGTATTGTAGTATCAGCCAAGACCCTCCATAAAACAGTATAATCAACGTTTTGCTCGATAATAATTTTGCACCGTTTGTAACATACTATTCGCTTTTAGTAGGTTTATGGTACAAAAATTTTCCGGCCTACGTTTGCAATCTATCCAAAATTTCCTCTATAAAATTGAAACCATTTAATCAAGTTTCTCCACAGTTGTTTGCGTTACATGTTACATGCCAATGAAACACTAATGTTCACTATGCTATTGACGCCAGTTTTAACAGATTCTTCAAACTCACAATCTAAGGGAGATAGTATTAAGACCGCTTTTGAGAGGCAGGCGAGATCTGAAAGAGCTAATGAGCCAGCACCACAAGCAGCCGTGGTTATTATGCGTGTGAGATGTTAGTTTATAGCTCGTCTAACTGAAGTTTCTCCAATGCAGCTAAATAGAATTGAAACACATTTGCGCGGTGTATAAGTGCCACATTGTTCATTGTTAGTAACAGCGAATCATTTGTGAAGAAGGTTTACTTGAGTTATTGTGTTTGTACCAGAATGATTGGGGAAAGAGCGACAAAATCCAGCTCGATCCAAATAACATATACTTGGTGTATCATTCACCACATAGTTTAACAGCAATGGATGCCATTCAGCATTGAATGTAGCTTCCGTAATTAGAAAAACTTTTGATTCGGTCTCATTGAGAAGATACGGTAAACCGTAGTCAATGAGGCAAGTATGAAGAGGCACTTATACACGATTATTTGATCTTGCCTTTTGTGCACACTGGCACAGAGGTAAGACAGATCTCTTACAGTTAGATGAAATGCAATAAGAATCATGGTCAGGATGAATGTGTACCCTGTTGATGAGCTTATACGGTAGGAAAATTCGTCTGTTGTTTGGTTTCAAAATACACCGACTGACTTAATAACGATTAACATTTGATAGCCGCGGTTGCATCTGAATCTCGTTCATCACACATCAGCCGAACCTTCGATTGCTCACTAGTAATTTATGTTGCCGCTAATGTTCTCCTGAACTGGTTGTTAGACAAGTTCCACATAGACGGTAGAATAATTGCTTTTATCGTCGAGGATGGTAAAGTAATTATATTACAAATATGATGGGAATTGGAGTTTAGATCAACAGTTTGCTTTTGGTGCGCTTACGTGAAGATACTGATGAGTGAGTAAAATTTTGGCAGACAATTCGACCAACTAGTTTCTGGAGCAAGAAAAGTGATTAGCACGACAAAAATATTTGTCGTCTGCTGAATAAAGTTGAACTTACAAGATGAAATTCGGTAAAAGCATTTGTGATCAATATAAATCAACTTATTTTACTTAAACAACTGCATATTACAAATGGTTAATAACGCTATACTTTCTTGGTGTTAATGGGGCTAACAAAATGACTGCTGAATCTAAAAACTTGAAATTTACCAGAAAAACAAAACAACACCTTTAATTTGAGGTTAGTTTACCCAAAATATTAAGCGGGATTTCTTCCAAGTCATTTACTTAGTAACTCAGTAAAGTGAATGAATGTGATCCACCCACAGCTGCTTCCACACTAACAGATTGAAGAGCGAAGTGAAGCGCGACAGTTTAATGAATAAATTGCGTGTGCTGTTGGTATTGCTGCTTAAAAGTGAACAGCAAAAGGCTGAATCACGCATGCAGAGATAGCAATCTATTATATATGAACACGCAAGTCTGACACATGACAGCGTAAAAAACTAGAATTTGAAGTGGAAAGCCATACAATAATTTGCAATTAGGCCGAAAAGTAGAGTTTCAGTTTACGGCTGCAGACCACATAACTAACCAACCACAAGGTTGATTTCAGTAGGTCAAAACAGGAACGTTGCAGTAAAAGTACGCTGGTTGACAGAATTCTTACCGATTGTAAAATAGCCTGGAAAAGCCGATTCATTGGGTGTTATTAAAGTCCAGTGTAATGGGAAGTTTTTCCCTTATTCGAATCTATGCACTGTTGGAGACATTATTGCTGTTCTGGAACGTAAACTTTTAAGTCGAGTAACTCCGAACTCAACCGACTGGAACAATTGTCTAACGGTGTGCAGCTCGATAATCATCCTCCCTCGCCACTCCTGCCTCATATACAAACTTCGGTGGGTGACACAACACAGACAAATGTTTTCTAGAGCACTTTTTTGAACACACCGAGTATTTTCCAATTATCATTCTCGCTTTTACTCGATCAGAAGTTGGACAGTCTAACTTCATCGGCGGAAAAGGTCACTGAAACTGTGTCAAGTAACATCACCATCAGAGTTAGGCAACCACCTTTTACTTGTGCTGACGCAACATCATTGTTGTCCTTCACCCGTGAATAGCAGCAGCATAATAAACAAATCCAGCTCAGACTGAACCAGTTGACAGCGCATTTTTTCCAATCACACTCACAACCGACTGCTCACCCCCCGTTTACACAGTTGCTTGTTGAACAAATCCCCAACCGAAACCCATAAGACAGATTAATTTAGTTTCTACGGAACATTTTTGATTATATAGTTGGGGGGGAGAGTAAACGGATGGCTATGGCTTCCGCGACTGCCAGTAAGCGCTCTTTGACATGTTTTGATTGTAAACCCGAGGCGCGATAGATGAGACGAAATGGGTAATTGAGATCGACTGAGTGGGCAGCGATAGAAGACGAGCAAGATTTTGCCAAGCCCCGGGATAGCCACACCGGATGATGCTCCCGAACGCGTTCGGATAGACGCAATGTCGTGCGGCCTATATAGCTTGTTCCACAGGAACAAACAAAATGGTATACACAGTAAGAGGCCTCATGAACAGGCAATGCACCTTTCAAGTGAGGGCGCAAAATCGGTAGGAATTAAAGTGGACTCGCAGTTTCACAGCAAAATAGGTCTTGCTTAGGGCTACCTTGAGTTTGTTGCTTATATATCTGGAGACATTGTCGCTCTTAAAGGGCAATGAAATATAAACAAACCTTTTCTCTGCG
>QNGE01003229.1:0-10066 GCA_008508345.1 Paragonimus westermani | reverse complement strand
TCTGTTTGTCCGATTTCGTTGCGCGATGGCTCGCCCGGCTGCTCGTGCTGTCCGCCATCCACCCAATGTTGGCCTCGACCGCATTCCAACATCGTGTCGAGATGTTCCTCTAAATGTTGGAAAAAGCCTTCTCTGTGGTCATTGTTTTATCCTTCTTGTTGTCTATCTATACAAATTTGGTTGTATCTTCCAATAACGAGTTCACTCTCCTCAAGTAGTCAGCCTTATCGAGAATGACGACTCCTGCGCCCTTATCAGGTTTGGAGGTTATGATCTCCCCGTTCCGCCTTAGCGATGCAAGTGAAGATAAATGCTCCCTTGTCATTGAGTTCCTGACTGTTGGTTTTCGAGTAAAGTATTGATAGCAAGATTGAACTAACGTGGCCTCGAACATTTCTATGTTTAAATCTTATGATGGCTGAAGATCACTCAATTGGTCATAAAGGTTCTCGAACTGAGTCTCTAAATCTAGTTGTTTAAACCTACGCATAGGACAGCAAAATTTTGACCCCAATGATAGTACTTCAACATTGAGCTTATTCAGTATAAAAGATGAAAAGTTATGCACTTACCGTTCGGGGTATCTCGGAAATTCTGTCTTCGGCTTAACTGGATTGATTTGATTACGCAGTCTCTCTTCCCTCTTATCTCGCATTCTGGCCGCGATTGGTTGCACGTAGGTTTTGAATTCGACGACCTCATTGCATGTTAGTTCTTTTAATATCATCGTCGCATTTTTCTCTTCCGCTTCCAAATTAACTGCTCTGTGTTCTTCTCGTCTAGAGCTTAAAGGTGCAGCGAAGTTTCCGTTATATTGATGCGATTTTGCCGCAAGATTGACCAATATTTCCTCGTAAATTCTAAACGATCGATGCATTGCTCAAAAAACCGAATGGTTGATTCCGCTTCTGCCAACTGCGTACTGAACCTAATAAACTTATTAAGTTGCTTTAGTACGGTGGAGTCTTTGGCTTGTTCAAGTTGCGTGAAAATACTCGGTTTAGACATCGTCGTGAACCTGACGCCAGTGCAAGACATTGCAGCACTCGATGTGCTTTCTGTTTAGCTCCCAATCATTCGGGAAATGGCAGCGCCAGCTGAGTTCTGTGACAAACTCAGCCGGTCTGCAGAATTCAACTCACCACTTTATATTTGATAGGAAAAATGGTCACAAATTCCTTATTGATGTCGCAGCCGACATTTATGCTCTTTCCGCTGCGTCGTAAGATCGGGTCTCATCTTCAGTACCTTATCCTAGATGTTTTATTCACAGAAACAACTGCTATCACCATTCACTTCGTAATCTTGCTAACAAATTGAATCCACTCACTGAGATGTTGAGCTTCAAATGGAATAAACTTTTAAATTTGTTTAAGACACTAATCAGTTCGTTTAACTCGACAGTGCAAATGGTTGCACCAGCATAATCCATTTGACATGCGACTGCCTCCGCTCCTATCAGAATCACTACTGAAACGCCAACTTTGGCTGCTGCAGCTGTACTTCAGCAACTGGTTGATAACAAATGACAACCAATCTCATCTTCCCCCCAAATCCTTGCAGTTGACACACAATAACCACAGTATTATCCGCCGTGAATTGTAATCAGTCTACTTGGCCATCAACGATTTCCGTTTTTTTTTTGCTGAAGGAAGTAAAATTTATTCTTCTACTGACCAGAAGCTGTTAACTTATGCCTTGTCGGCTGAACCTTACTGATTTCCACCATTGGATTAACGTCACTTGGATTGCATTTCTAAGTACACAACGGATATCTGATAAGTCAAAAGAGTACATAACGTGCTAGCCGACGTTCTATCCAGAATCGGAGGAGCAAACATCTCGTTCGACCGCAACTTCGATTTCGTGGGTGGGGCTAAACTTCATGCTAGGAATCCTACCACAGATAAATATAAGACCGTTATGACCATTCCGTAAATGACACATAAGAAAGTATTGCTCCTTTCTGCAAGAAAGGCAAAAAACTGTTCTCGACGCCTTCCTCATGTTAAATCCAGGAGTGAAATCATCCAGAAAGCTTACTTTTAACTGACTGGTTTAAATCGACATGAGCGAGGATACTGGTGATTAGACGCGTTGCCGTTTGCCTGGCCAACAGTCCAATATCCTTTGTCATACCGTCACACTCTTGGATCATTTCCGCCTCCTGATGTTTGTTTGGAATACTTGCACATTGAATTTGTGAGATATTTGCCACCATCGAAAGGTTTTCGTCATCTCATATGCATTGACAGATTTACTCATTGGCCTGAAGTTTCCCCATCCGCAACGCCACTACGCAGACTCTGACGGTAGCATCCGTAGTCGGGCGGATTTCAGGCTTTTGCATATCATCAACTATAACTACGGGCCCCGGCTCCAAGATCGAGTCTCACTCATTTAAGCAGACTACAAGTCTCTTTAGAATTCAGTTTATTCGTACCATAACTTACCAACTACAACCCAACGGAGTGGATGAAGTAATTCATTGGGCATTAAAGACTACCCTGATTACCACACTAGAAGGAACTGCTTGGTTCAAACAATCACCACCTATGCTTCTTGGATTACGCAACTCTGTTTGTGTTGTTACTCAATGCCCTTCAGGACAACTTATCCGTGGTGCCACCTCGTGTTTCTCGGGTAGGCTGCTAACCCATTCTGCGGTGCAAACCTTCCTGGTCCGACGAACTATGTAAGCAGCTTGCGCCACTTTGTGTCCAAGTTAGTTTATCAACCACCACTATTACAAAACAAACACCAATTATCTTGACTATTCGGCTAAACGTTTGCATGTATTTTTTCGCTGTGATAAGCTCCGCGCATCCTTACATCCAGCTTACAAAGGTCCGTGTGGTGTTCTGCTTTACTTGGACAAATAACACGCGCTGCTTGTCGGTGCATCTCTCAGCAAAACATCGATCGATCATCTCAACCCAGAACAGCCACTAGAAGAACCTATTGCAACTGCCTCGCATACACCACCTGAAATAATTCGTACAATACTAAATTCGGCCGATTAGTGCTTTCTCCTGATCGACTGGTTCTTGCTGTTTCGCCGTAACCTCACAGCTGACAGGAGGCTACGTAGCCTTCCGTCTCATCCTCTCACGCTGCCCATCACAGCCTAAGGTATACTCACTATACCAACTGCGAATGCGCGGCCACAAATTCACCGGCTAGAAAACCCTCTTCCATTTCTGAACGCACGCACACACGCAACCACAATCTGCGCATTCAGCTAATTATAGCACCCCAAATGAATGTGACAGTGCAGTAGCAACACAGGCATGCATGAAGCGGCTGGACCTGGATCACAAGACAACTGGACAGGACAGGACACGGTCTAATCCAGTACCACTGCATTAAACTTGCACACCAATCTCAACAATAAAGATCTAGAGTAATGACTTGACCCTTTCACCGGCTACCATTAAGATAGCATTATCTGTTAATGGTTATTCAGTCCATCGTGATTAAGACTTTCAATTCATCTTCCTCAATAAGGAGTACAAACAGTGGTGGACGGATTAGAAAGGCGTCCGTTGCACGACACAAGGTAGAGTTTCTCCCACAAGTACACAGTTTAAAATCTCGTGTGGTGAACCGAGGTTTAAGTAACTTATCGACCCTGTCTAACAGGTAGTAAGTATAGAGTGTCTAAACATCACTCACACAGTCGTCAACAGGATCATCTGTGAGGAGAAACATCGGGGCGCAAATCACTGTGGTGACATCGAAGAGAATGATTCATAAAATGACAGGAGAAACTCGGGTCCAGTTTTCTCGTTCGAGATGGTTTGGCTAAAATATTTGATCCGATTTGAACTCACCATCAAATAACAACTGAGTAAATCAACAAGGTCTGCAGCTACTCACCGGCATTTCATTTCAGTCACAGTGCAGTCGAATAGCCTATGTGACGGGTTACAACTAAACCATAAAGTGAATAAATTCTATGCTGGATACTATCTTGAAAAAAAGTACGCCGTTAAATAGATGTTTTATTTTACGGAATTTGTTTGAAACGGTCTGAAACAGCATGAAAAACCATACCAGACAACGATCTATCAGACAAGGATGGCAGATTAGCGTAAAACAAGGAGACTTCATTTACATAAAAGCCTGAACTGAAGAATGCTGACTATGAAGCTGACATTTATGAAGATTAGACGAGATGCATGCTTTATCCTCCAAAATGTGCGGATTTAACGTAACCATATTAAGAATATATATTTTTATTTGGGAAATACTAGAGGAAAATTAGTGCGTAATGTGGGAATAATGAACATAAATTAGCGCGTGATAGCTCGAGTGCGAAGAAACTGAATTCAGACTTTATTTAGTCACTAATCAATGTCCAATCTACCTTATGAAATACACTGATGTTAACACTTTTTAATCACATGAGTCTGCGTTCGTTCAGCTTTATTGGTCACCTCGTAATGTAAGTCGGCTAGTCATGGACTCTATGTTGTGAAATGCAAAGGTGGGTTACATAAGAACTGTGCATTCATAATGGCGATACAAAGGCTATATGCCTCAACACTACCTGGAACAAAAACTCATTTGCACGAGACAGTATTCCAGGAAGCCATAGTTGCCAGTGTCATACTCATTTGTGGGAAACACTATTTCTTGACAGCGTGCACTTCATTGTTCTTATTTGTATTTTTCCCGGTTAATTCATTACACAAACACGTCTCGCCTGGCTACTGAGGAGTACTACGATGTGTTCCCTCATAATCACTACGCCTCTTCCCTCGTAGAGATTACTTCAGTTGGATGGAAAGTCGTTCGGGCTCTGTTTCTTCTCCAACTGAACTGCGTACGGACGTTTAAAATGTTGAAACACTTGGTGCACATTATCTGATGTCTAGGTTTTATACGGTTGTCATAGCTGACTTCTGATAATCTGATGCTGGTGCTCATCATTCTCAGTCAAATATATTTAGCTAAAACGGTGCCCTTTACATTGCTAAAAGAGGTTAAGATTCGGGTGCTTCGAACTATTCTCTGTATTTAACCTTCAGAGTAGGTTTGAGCACAATACATCACAATACACAGTATTTCTTCTCAGTCAAATACTCCTTGGCGGCATCTTGTGTATTTGTTGGGTTACGGTTAATCAAACTTTGCTTTGTGTGTACTCACATACGGTCATCCGTTTTTCACTCAATAAGCCAGTTTCCTGACAAATTGGCATGCGTAACACGCATTCATACAACAGTTCAAACGGCGACCGTTTTATTGTTCTTCGTGGCAGAGAATATTTTATCTGCAAAATCAATAGTACCATTTTTTTGAACCTCCTCAGTTTACCTTCAATCACTCTTTGATTGTGCGAATGTTCAGTTCCATCAGTCTTTTTGGTTGACAGTAGTTTGGTGTTATGTAAACTTTGTGCATCTCTGGAAACTACAAAATTTTGGATTTAATAACAGGAACCTTGGTTGGTCAGAGTGCATCATGGTATTCCATGGTCTGTAATGATGTGTTCCATCAACGTCATAAGTAATCTGTTTGCATGCTGATTGGGTATACCGACTGCTTCGCTTCACCTCGTGTAATTTATCTTCATGAAGAGGATGTACTGATTACATTGGTTATTACTTGGAAATGGACTCACCACGTCCACCGACAGCAAGTCCCCAATTCTGTCTACTAGGACTGGCTGAATGGAGTAGTGATTCAAGCTTTTTTACCCCAAAACAACTGACATTACTGGCACGCCAATACATAATTGCTGACATAATCTTTCATCCCCAACCAGTGAGCCCTCTGTTTCAGCATCCTTTAGGTTCGAAAAGATCCCATATGAGCCAACCAATGACATTCCTTCCAAATGGTCACCCTGAAACCTGCTCGTAACACCCGTAGGCTAATTTCTTCCCGAAGTTGGCGCACAAACACTCTTGAACTGCTCACTCTGGAGTCTAACAAATGAATTATAAAACGTTCAACTTCCGCATGCCGTTTGCTTTCGGAAGGTTTTCATCCTAACACAAGTCAGTCAGTCACTCTCTACGTTGCCGTATTCAGCCTTCCTGCTATTTATGATTTTTAGGGTTGCTCTCTAGTTTGGTATTACCAACCCAAACGATGTTCGTGTGGGCTTTATCCATTTGTTCCGCTCGAAATATTGAGTCAGAATACAGTTCTTTTTCAAACACATCACAAAGCTGTTGATTCGCTCTCTTTCAGCTACAAAGCTTGACAAGCGAGCTTTCCCCGATGGTTTTCCAACTGCTTCATCTACCCAATGCGTCTTTGTCAGGTCTCCATATGGAACCACCAGCATAATGAGCATGGACTCATAAGTTCAAAGATCCACGATATCGCCGAACACTTATTTTTCGTCTTAGATTAGATCTGTTCAGTGGTAATATGTGACCGGCACATTCAAACATCACATCGCTGATTCAATACAGCTCCGAATCTTGCTTCACTTGCATCTGTTGCACTGATGATGCTATGTTTAGTCGTTGGCAATTTCAGGGTCAGTTGTCATACAAAGCTTTTAACAGAAACACAATAAGCCCTTTCCGACGTTTGGAACTGGTGATCCTTCCTCTCTTAACGAGCTCACGTGATCACTAGAGTTTCACTGAAGCTGATACAGAAAAAAAATTATAATCAAAAACTGGCTCTAGCGTTCCCTTTGATGTTGACACTGAAGTGACTTCAACCGATATCAGTCTAACGGGCCATTGGTTGGACCCCACACTAACCGACCTTATGACACAATAATGCCATATTTTGACTTATGTTTAAACGGTGGACTGTTTACCACGAGGCCGGTCTGTTTAATCATCTTCAACATGCCCGGGACAACCGTCACATTTTCTTTCACGCTCGAGCAGTAGATTAGAATGTATTCTTCACTGGTAACAACTCTGCATTATTTGTCTAAAACAGTGGGTACCAGTCGACTAAACAAAAAAAGACTCAGGACAGTTCAGATGACACGTTTTGACTGACACTTGTTCTTTCAAATACAAGCCGTCTTATTTCCAAAACTATGGATGTTGTGAACTTCTGAAGATTAGGAAAATTTCTGATGACGAAGCGACCACCACTATATCAATGATTATAATCTCGTTGAAAGACTCGGAGTTCACACAAAGTCGAACATTTCCAGTGGGCCTCATTGCCAATGAGACAATAGAAGAAACTGTGTCATCACCTCATCGATGATCTCTTCTGTCGGTATATTTCATTTGCCGCACAATTTCTTGCTGCAATTACAATAAAATTCCTTAGGGATCAACTGGTCGAACTCGTTTTGCATTATCAAGGATTTTGTGATGAACACAGTAGCGGGTTCTAATCGGTCCGCATATGTTTGCTCCTAATTGCGCACGTTGTGGTTTGCGCTTTCTTGTTAATGCCATCACGCCACGCTGGATTGCGAAATTGCTATGTTGCAAATCAACAACGGTTTCAACACGGTCAAGACATCTGCTCCTAATACAGTTTACTGTACGTCCGTAGAGATGACAAAAGTTGCTCGATTACGTGAACACCGATTCGAACAATATGTTCTGCAAGACCACTAGCTGTGTAAGCGAATAATCCCACTGCTCAAATGACCATCACACAGGACTGAATGGTCTTCCCTGGCTTTAACGCAACCAATAAAATCAACACCCCTGTCACTCAAACAGCATTACTAGCTATCATTTACTCGCATCGTAGCCTGGATTACCGTATTACATATAGTATCTATTACTGGGTTTCCATTTCCAGACTTAAAACATGTGCCGTTTTTCGTGGATCGTAAGGCGAAACCCTACTAGTATCAAAGGAATTTGCATCTGAATCATACGTTGTAACGATTTTCCTCTGTGGTTATCATCCCCAAAAACGCGAATTCTTAGTTCATTCTTACCATTTCAAATCGAAGGTTGTCTGGATCATTCGGTTTGTTTGTCTTCAGCTCGTTGGTTATCACGTTGTTTTCTATCAGAAGCCAACGCCTGGTAACAGACAACTTTTCTAACACTAGAGCTATTCCTGACATTGGTTACAACCCACGTCCAACGGCTGGAAGGCTTATGACAGCTGCTTTCTGGCAGTCGGCAGACTAGCCATATCCACATATCAGGCTCATCCTTGCCTTGCAGATATATTTGCGTTGTCTCTTGCAACGCTTTCGCTCTACCCTTGAAGAGCATCAGCAGAGAAACACCATTTATTGCCAGCATGCGTTACGGTGCTTCTTTCTGCAGTTCGTTCGGTTACATCAGCACAAAAATGCGTGTCCTCGACTGACCTATCACGAGTAGTATGATGTGGTCGTCCGTCATTAGTACACTGGTAAGTGTCTGCTTTAGTCACTTTCGCATGCATGTTGTCAACAGTGTGCTCTGTGAATACACGGAATCCGGTGCGCGATTTTTCAAAAATCCTCGCTTTACTCACATCTCAATGTGGTTACAGGCCGTTACACTATACCGCAGCTTCCCTCTTCAAGTTGACTGATTTTTAAGGTCTCAGCGGGCATATCCACCTACAGTATGAACTGTGGACGGTAAGGTTCTCTTTCAGCACGCTCCTCGTATTAATTCCATCGTTCAATTTGAAAGAAATTCGAGCTACGAACTTTCTTTACTGGAAGAATCTTCTGTCTGGCACACACCATGGAGTCGTGAGGTTAGAAGAATATTAATCGTCCAAGCTTGTCACGTTTAGTATGGCTTGTAGATCACCTTCTGCATGCACAATAACTCACAAATTGCTGCATACTGTACTGTACGGAACTGCAGGTGCAATCTATGGGATTTTAAAGGTTATCTTCAACTTAAAAAACAGGACCCAACAGCCGCTACTTATACGCTAAAAATATCTCGTCTTGACAAAGTTTTCCAAAGTATTCGTAGAATTCGAATTATTTTAAGAAGTCCTATATCATGTAAGATGGCGGGTGCGTCAAGCGGTGTCTTATTTCCGTTATACCCTCCCTAGGAGAAGAATTAGACATTCACCTGGTGATCATTCTGCATCACAATTAATGTGACTTTAAGAAACCAGCTTAAAATATGAGTCCAAACGTCTACAACCAACCAGACTTGAAATCAATTGTGAAACATGCAGCAATGTTTCAAGGCTTAGATCCATGAGTATAACCATCATCTATCATCAACGACAACTCATCGCTTAAAACAAATTCGACACGCTTATCAAATAAGTTTGGGGTAACTGTTCTAGTACAAAAACCAGACTGCATACGACCAACAGGATTAGACTGACATTAAAAAGTATGGGATAGACTCGAACTTGAGTTCCTTACCGCTTAAAACAGTAATACTATGTCAGTGAAAAATAGTTTTCGTTTTCAACGTGATAGTATGCAACAGGTGTAGGTGAGTCAAAAGCAGTTCACTATGTGATAGTACGGTAAGAGAAAGACTAGTGATTCACGTTTAAAAACATCTGATTTATCAACAGAAGGTGGTGAGTGAAATATATGCTGAAACTGCCACCCGTGAGCGTACAAGTAAACGTAACTCTATATCAAGGGCGTCTTCCAACTAATTGAAAGACAAAAACCTGTTCTCAAATAAGTATTACTAAGGAAGTGCAACAAGAATACTATCACGCTGTTGAATATTTGGGTCCACATTCGTTTTACGAGACCCACTACCAGAATATATGGTACCGGCATTGTTATACTTTTCTTTACAGTCGACTATCATTGCAGTCCTGAAATACTCTGTTATGTTCTAACCAGCTGCTGAAGTTCCGATTGCCACAATTACTGTCAGATGTCACCAGTTTATCTAGCTTGGTTGAATTTTTTGTTCGGGATGTAAAGTTGTGAACTGCCCACAAGTTTCTCGTGAATTTCAAGTTAAACGCCACCCACATTTAATCACATCTTACATGATGAGACAGATTATCTAAACAGTCAATTTCGAGAAGAACTAGATCCGAATTTTGTTGTGTTTAAAGCCAGTCAGTAGTGAATATCGTTCTTTCAAATTGTGTGCCTTGAACTCAATCCAGTGAAACTGAAAGTTTCGTCATGGTGTAGCGAGAAGGCGTCCAATAAAGCACAATCTTT
>QNGE01003228.1:78475-89805 GCA_008508345.1 Paragonimus westermani | reverse complement strand
AATCGCTGAATCGCTGAATCGCTAAATTCCACGTTGACCTTGAAATGATTTAAAAGTTTTTTTGGTTTATCGCGGGATGAGTTCTCGTCACTTGTTCCGGTTTACTAAATCTTTGGTCACTCGCTGTTCAGGATACGCCTCTCAATGTAACGTGCAGCCGATAACACATCCGGAAGTGCACCATCGATCGGTAACAGAATATGTTTTTTTCATTCTTTAGATATTCATTAATAATAATTGGCATGGAGCAGTAAGTGGCAAACATTTCCAGACTATCAATCCAACAACTGGCAAAGTTATTTGTGAGGTGTCTGCGGGTGATAAGGTATGTCCTCTCCCATCTAGTTTGTTTAAGAACCCTAGGATTATTAAATTGTTAATGGACGAGGGTTGAGCGGATACGCACTTGCGTTTACAAACAGTCGTTCACTACATATAGTGTGCCTTTGCGTGTACGCTCGGCACTCGTCCACCGATAATTCAAAATGTATTTATTGGAGGGCATTTAATATGTATTTTCAAGAGGCATGGAAATAAAAAATCGTAGCGTTCGTAAACAAGCCGAAATCTTTCAGCAACGTTTGGGAATATATGTGGTTAGTTCCAGCCCAGTCTGGGACCAAAGTCAGCAACCAAGAGCATAGAGGAAAGGAACGCCAGGCTAGCTCCAGCACTCCTGGTGGCAGTCAAAACCGCGTCAGTCGATGAGCACGTATAACCGCCGAGTCGGTTAAACAAAAATCTGAAAGGGGCAAGTGAGATGACCTTAAGGAATAAAGTAACAAACGAGTCTTCAGCAAAATATCAAGCATTTCTATGCGTGTAGTCGGTAGCGCGACTGAAGAAAGTGGCAGTGGTTTGTGTCAAGTCTTCTGTAGTGGCCTTACACCGAAACATGCGTACAGAACAGACAAGCGAGAAAACACTTTTGCAGTCGAAGTCCCTAAAAGAGCCACACGGTTGCCAGTCACTACGATCCCTCTGGGGTCATTTGCATACATGCTTGCATATGACGCTAACTGCCTTCGGGCCAGTCAGGGCCCATGCGGACCATGAACAAGTTTGCGTCCACTGCATAACACCAAAGCAAAAATAAGGTGCGAAAAGGTGAATTTTAGTCACTCTGTTTAGTGCAGTAGTATTTCGGGTCACTTGGTGGTTTCTGTTTAATTTATGAGTTAGCTTTAGTTAATTGTGCAGTCAGCTAGATGAATGGAAACTTTTTGATTAACGCCGGGCCGTACTTCGTAGTTCCAGCCACCTCCTGACGATCCGCCCACTGGTCCACCTGGGTGTGCTAATAAAGTTATTACCCACACTGTATGCACATTTGATAGCCATTCACATGGTTTACTGAGTTTTGCTCTTGTAATTGCTACCAAAATACGCAACTGTCATGGGTTTACGGTCATGTGTTTCTCATTATGCTGCTGCTGCTGTTTACACGCAGGAGTGAACCTTCTGAAGCTGTGTCTCAGTTGTTGATTCTTAGGGACAAAACGTGTCGAGTTAGGGCTTGATCACATGAACTCGGTAATTTCACATCATTTCCAGAAGCGAGATATAACGTAAAATAACGTCAAAAGATGAGAGGTTTGGTTCACTTCAACTGAGGGTTCCAGGGCACGTCGGCCAAATAACCAGATTAACCCAGAATCTGAACAGGCTGTTGGGGTTCTCGGTGTTTCAAAACGCGGGAGACATCCACCGTTCATAATACATACTATGGCCGCTGGCACCCCACTTCTGATTTTATGTATTTCTTTTGACTTTCAAGATTGAAACTCTTCTAAGGTTAGAGCGAAATAACTGTGAACTTACTTCTCGGTTTGTTGAGAAACAAGACAGTGAATTGAATCTGTTTCTTGTTTCCTGCATCCAATAAACGCAGAGCCCTTCAGCACCTTGGTTTCGAAACCCCCTCCTGTTGCTCAGTTGACGGGAACGCAACGGTGAGTGCAACTTGGCGCGCACGCACACCTATACGAAAGAATTCTAACATTTTTAAAGCGTGCTTGCCACCACGCTCACCGCATTCACCCAATGCACGACAGATAGCGCATGGCTGCGGCATCTGTTTACCGGTTAGCTTGTTGCAATAAGCGAACCCAAAGAGTCTTCATTACAAGTGAGGCGCTAAACCATTTGACGTCTCACTCATATTTCCCGCATCATTCTTAAATCCAAAGAAGTGGGATAGGAGTCACGTGAATGAAGGTCTTTTGATCTAGTCGATCAAAACAGGCAGGTCGGATTATACCTGTACGCGTTCATGTAAACCAGCATGTATGGGACGCCGCCTGGTTTTCACTGCAGTTAGTTTGTATCATGCGCAAATACATCTTAGCAGACCCAGTTTACCTTTGGTCTCATGGTTCGCTCAGGCTTTTTAGATAGAACTTCATAACCTCCGGCCTTTCTTAAAGTTCGATTTGAAGCAACATTGCTTTTGCTTAATCTTACTCTGATACCTTTAGATAGCATTAGTTGTGAAATATCAGTATTGTCATGAGTTTGACTGGTGTTTATTACACGTTGACATTCACTTGCGGAGATTAATTTTATCAGCAAACTATGAAAATTCCGCCAGGTGAATAATGTAATCTAGCAAGTGAAGATAAGCTGTTGCGCCAAACAGGAGGCAGTATTTTGTAGGTTGAAGATTGTCTCAGACATGGACGATACACTGATCATTCCTGCTTCGCTTGTAGGTTTTATCTTACGAGCCTCACGTTTTTTTGTATCAACGTTGTGATTATTAACATCTACCTCAACCAGTTTTACTCCCCCTCGGTGTTCTAGCCCTCACAGACCAGATGGAGATAATTCTTAATAATCTGCCATGCCAGTTACTCCCACTGGTCTGGATTACAATAACGGGAGCCTAGCGTCTGTTACAGGAGGTCTAAAATGTCACTTGTTCCTCATTGAACCCAGCATACAGAGCCATCCTTTTTCTAAGTGTGGCGTAAATGGTACCCTGGCGTCAGCTACAGTTCTAAGCGGACACTTATGCAGAGTTGGTTCCAAATACGCAACTACAGAAATACGGGTGTGTCGAAAAACAGTATTTGATGCTTACATGCTGGTTGTCCACAGAAACTTTGTTACCGAATATCTCTCAATCATTTTCATCTCTCTACACGCTATCTTCTGGAACGGCGACTTCACTCATACTTGGCTACTACCTAACACACTTCAGTGGTTTCTTTGTCGTCAATTTGTTAATTGTTGACTATAAAGTACTTTAGAACAGAATCTAGGACACCAGTAAGACACGACAATGCTCGCGACCGCTCTTTTGGTGCCACACAGTAGTTCTGCTGAGTTATTTTGGCTGGCAATTTGTCAGCATCATTCACTTCATTGAACACGCGTCTCTCCAATGACAAACCCCATTCTGTCATTGTGGGTTCACTAGAGTAGTGCTAAGTGAAGAACGAAGAGTACGCGTGATTTCCCTTCACAACCGCTCCTTGCTTTTTTGGGCGTGCCCTGTTCTTTACAAACTTCGGAACAAAAGTGCTATGTTAAGTTTACAGAGACTGTTCTGTGCCTCTTCCCTAGTTTCTCAACACGTAATACCGTGTTCCTAGGACGGTTTTATACGGTGCCTCATAGGGAGTTCTACCATCTAACCCGACTCCTCCTACTCACTACTAATTTACGGGTACAATGGTCTCTTTCCTTGAACAAAGTCTAATCCCTAAGGGAGACCGTCTTCTTTCTGTAGCAAGGGGCTTGTACACAGAATAAGGTGAGTAGATGCCGCTTGCATAGTTAACGTCCTCGTACTCACTCGGATCGCTGGCGAAAAACCCTATCCGAGATGGTACTGTACTGCAATCAATGGCTTACCTGCATTCATGCCACTTCTAGTTCCCTCGTTTAATCTCCTTTTACTAATGCTTAACCTCATTGATAATATTTCCTTTTAGGCTATTCTACCTCACTGTTGAGGTAAGCAGCGACCTTCCGGTCAAGCTCAAGGCTGTTGTGGTGTTGATTATGGTAATGTTGGTTGCCTCCGCTTGACAGTGGAGCGTTCACCGCACTGGACATCACGCGTTGAGATTATCAACAGTTGGGTACAACCCCTAGGTCAAGGAGACACGTAATGAAGACATATGAAGACTACCACTTCCGTAGATTAAAATTGATAGTCGTTACCTTGTTTACTTGAGAACCTCTTGATCATTCTGGCAACTGATTTGAAGGTTTATTCTAAGGAGGACCCTTCCGCAACCAGTGGCGTGCCTACATCCGCTACATTTCTAGTTTATCCGTTTAGCCTCATTTTACTCATTTGCCCATTTCTGTTCAATCCTTTGTCCATGATGCTTCACATCACTGTTGGAGTGAACAGTGTCTCGAGCCACAATGCTTTGTGATCAGGTTCTTATGTATTATGTCGAATAACTAAAATGCAATACTTTTAACCGATCTTCCTTAATCCCGAATTCCTGTCTAACTCATCCTCGGTAGTCTTCGGGCAAGGAGCGTGGAACAAGTGGAAAATCCTCCGTGACCAAGCTAGTATCGCTGTTGGAGGCAATTCAGTACACGGAGGTACTGTGCCTAATTGTCATCAACTACGTCGCAATTCTCTTGGAAACAGGGAGTGAAAAGAAGTATCTGCTGCATAATACTTAAGAAAGGTGCAATGCATAAATGGTCATTACTAACCCTTTCAAATTAATAAAACTTACTAATTTCGTTCACACTGTCGGTGCATGACCATAGCTGTCCTTCACATTAGAAACTAAAATCCATTTTGGCTCGTTCCCATCAGTGGTCTACTTAAGAGACTTACTGTGTGCACTTTCTTTCAGGTTATAGCCATACTTTAAAACGCTCACTAAAACCAACGTACATTGATATAATCTCTCAAGTTAATTACGACAGCCATTCCACATGGGATCCTTCGGCGCAACTTATGGGGTCAAGCGAACCTGTACGAAGAGTTAAGGACAAACCACTAGCTAGATTAGGTGTACAATGTCGATTCACCAGATCGACAAGCAAGCGAGTGATAAAACGATGTAGCCATAGTACGACTGAATCACGATTAGACAGACGTCACATATCACGCGTTCAAGCGCACCTTCTAGTTCTGTGTCCTCATTCGTTCAAACAAATACTTGAGTGTACAGACAAATTTTTAAAAAAATGGGCACGGAGAGCTATCGACAATTGAGTGGAATTAATGCTATGTGAGTAAAGTCGCTACAGGGCCGCATTTCTGAAGACCGGTTGGAAGGTCGGATTCAACATGACAATTTTCAGATTGTACGACCTCGCTGATATGAGTAAAAATATTTCAAGTCATCTCTGCTACAGAGCCACGGCCAGTTATCATTAACCGAGCAATCGGTCGCTTGGAAGGAAATCGTTTGTCGTGTAAATCACCATGGATAGACGTGAGCACTGGAAAAGGTCACCTAACCAGTCGAGTTTGATGCGCACTACCGTTTGACTTGCCTCAGCGCAACACATCAAAAAATCCTCACCTCGCCCTCGTCAATCACAGATTGTCTTTCTAAATGTACCTCATACCTACGGAATTACTCAGAATCAATGTTCAAAGCGTACGGCCTTTTTCTCTTATTGAAAACTATCGAACTCAACGGGGATTAACTCTGAAATCAGTCGAAAATAAGTTCCTCGTTTTTTGTACTGTCCTACGGTAGTTACCGGAGATGCTTCGTCTAAACCTGGTTAGCGAGAGGCCGTAGCGAGGAAAAACTCTGTACTAGTCTACAACGTAGTTTTGGAATTTTGCCAGGTCACGCATTTCTCTGTTACATTGGTTCTGACAATTCTCTATCGTCTATTCAATCTACCTCGTAAGCGTGGCAGAATATTTGCTGGCGCTTAGCAGCTCTACTGTTTACCAGACTGTTGTTTATCGTCATCCCTCTTTCGGTCGGTAGAAACAACCCGGTTTTACTGTTCGCTTTAACAGGAACTCCTTGTCCGATCCTCCGAGTTCTCGACGTGAGTCTTATATGGTGGACGTAGTGGTTGTTGACGAGCAGTTGCACGAGTGAAGGCCCAAAAACTAGCATACGAATGAATGTCGCAACTGCTAACTCGAACGGCGGCCCACGGTTACTGATTGCCTTTCCACGTCAGACGCACTTGGCAGCCCGTCGTTTCAGAACTATTCGTGTACTGGTCTTTGAAGCGGTATTTAGAACCAATATTGCCATTGGCTAGCATATCGTTCGTTCTATGCACGTCAGTATATTCGTATGTGTATTTTAAAATGATAAAGTGCTGATTATGCCAACTTGCTTATAATGGGAGCGGTTGTCGGGAGAGAAGAAGAAACCTACCAGAAAACATGTGTGATGCTGAATTTTGGAACGACGGCACTGAAGATGCAGTTTTGACTGAGTACATATGTCATGAGTAAAGTTGGATCGGACAAGACACTTGGTAACTTCGTTTACTGTAGGCTATGTCCTCTTGAGGGTAGGTTGTGCAGTGTTTTGGAAGTTTCGCATCGAAATCCCCAAGGCATGTCTGGGCTTAAGGGATATTATGAGGCGTCACAATTATTCATCACAACTGATGAATGTTTTTGGACCGTTCGGGTTCGAGAAAACCTGACCAGTGGGGTTGCTCCATAATTAGATTGGACGACTTGAGTCGAACCACCTGGAACAAGGCGGACGTCGGTCTTGAACCAAGTAACTTAATCCGGGTGTTTGATTTCCTTTGGAAAGTATCTGTAGAGTGTTGAAAGTAGACTGTAAGTTAGCAGATCACGATGCGTCTATACGGAAAGATCTTTCAGACCATTCCGGGAATGTTGGATGCCAAAATAATTGGCTACTACTTGCTGTAAGCACTCTTTTGGGACTCCATTAGGCATAAACTTTGGGATACAAAGCTAGCCGGCACCATTCTGTACCAAGTTGTTCCTGCGTGATTGTTCGTACACCCGCGTCCGGTTCATCCACTGTTGGTGTTGATGGGTTAAAGGATGATGATGCCAAGGTGACTCTATATCAAGGATAGCTGTTCTTCACTCAGTGTTTGTATTTTGTACGTGAGACATAAGTGCTAAGGGGCATACCACACTCGTGAGCATATCTGTAAGTGATTGCATCAGGTACATACAGTTAGGGTTGCAGATTCATCAGAAGCTCACTAAATCGTCGAACCATCGAAGTTGCTGAAATCATCTTCGTGGTCAATCATCGTCTGCACTCATCGGACAGAGGCTGGATTCTGTTTCTAATTGTGTTATCCTGAGCAGTGTACGCAAGACATGCTGAACAAACACTTCGGTAACTGAACTGCAACTGATGCGTCAGCTGGTAGGGTAATAAGCACAAATGCGTGCGATCTTCCTGACGAGCTAACTCCCACATTATCGACCAAGCGCAGACAAACACTAAACATTTCGTGACAGCCGTTACATGTAGAACTTTGGAGCGTTCTTGTAGCTTTGTCGAGACGACGCGCACAAAATTGGGCAAATCATACTGAGTGGAGATGTAGGTCCAGCCTAGGTTTTGGTGACCTCTAGTTTGTCGGATGCTAATTGAAACGAACGAATTTGCACCGGGAGCGCACGATGCTGGTTGTTGCGACCGGTAACTCGTTAGTAGTTCTGACCAACCCCGTGTTTAGTGCGTACGTGCACTAAATTAACGTTTCCTCAGGTGTACGCAGAAATACCAGACGTGAAATGAAAATACAGGTAGTTGCGGAGACCAAAAATATATTATGCGATAATTACAAATGGTCTCGATCAGCGCTAGACGACAACGATACGCGAAACAGCTAGGGAGGATAAGGATCCGACAGCCGAGCGCGCGAGCAAGCCGGAAGAAGCCGAGCAAGCCGACAAGCATGCAAACGAACAAACGCGATCTCATGCATCAGGCAGATGACAGGCAAAGATCCTTAAGGTCCTATGTACAATGTGAGCTAAGATTTTACGAGGGATTTTACATATCGTACAGCAGACAGACCAGGGGTATCTCCAGGTCACTACACGTGGATTTGGGTGAGAGTTTCTGGTACAGTTTGTGAGCAATGGGTTGGATAGTGTTGGACTGCTCACAGCCGGCTGTAAGTTTATCTAGAATATCATATTCTTTTGAAGGGTTTATTGGACGCGATCGATGTGTGCCAATAAACAGGCCAAAACGTTTAATAAATCGATGCTAGTAGGTTGAATCAAGATCTTTTCTATGAGGAAACTGATGGTGGGTGTTAAGATTCGGACTCTGTGACTGATCACTGCATGTTTTACTAGGTCCAGCATTGTTTCTGATAACGCTGTGTCGGAACGTAATCACGATGCTGGTATCGAACAAGTAAGACGCCAACTTCTCTTCCTGTTTTTTTACTAACCTTACATCTGAGCGATTAGTTTGTTTCTGCTTTGTGACTGTTGTCGTTTGTACCTGCTGGTCTGCTAGTTTATATGTTTTCCCCTGACAAATACACCGTTTGGCACGATCGGTTATCTTTGTCGTCAATTTGTCAGTCAACGAGGGTCATTAGTCTTTACTGATTTTATTCGAAAGCAAACATTTGTCATGGAAACTTGTTGACTACATAGATCGTTGGGCGGTGATACGTAGGTCGAATAGTTCGCGTTGCACTGCCGATGTTTGGACCACGAGTTTTCTGCTTAGTGACTACTAAACGTTTTACTCGAGACCCCTAATTTGGCATAGTTGATAGAGAGCAAAATATCACTAGGATGCGTCGAGTAACCACGTGCTCGACTGGTATCGGTAACGCCGCATCTCAAAATCATTGGTAGACGTCATCGGCTGGTGCTGTTAACTCATCCAACGAACCTGTAGGCAGACGGGTAATAGTCTCTGCGTTTGTCTTGGGTAGTCGCCTCCACAACTCTTGCACTTGATACTGGCCGTGGGAATTTGCCAGCTGCCTGTTTCAGGTCTTGAGGATGAACTGCTGGCTTCCTGTTCCCAGTTCGTAGATTGTGGAAACGTTGTTCGATGACTGTTTTCTCAGGTAGATGTTTCTTGTGAAGCGGATCATTTAGAGGACTCATCGATCGACCGATGACCCTAATAGAATCTCAATAATGAGGTTAAAAATATCCACAAGAAGACGCTGTCGGTTTAGGGAACTTATTCGAAGCATTAGTGGGACATCGGCTCACTTTCCAACATAACGGATATCACTTCTGGATAAACTTCTCCCAGATCGGATAATGGTAACGTGCTTAGTGCCACACAATATACGTTCTGACTTTACCCCTTAAAAAGGCGTACCGGTCTAACAAAGATCAAGAGAATATAATACAAATATAATGACAGTAAAGATATTATAGTTGAAGACCAAAAGCTTACTGGCCTCGGATATTATGCGGTTTGTTCGGGCTCGCCAATTTGTTAGGCCCACTGAATTTAAAAAAAGATTGAAAACAACTTAACGACCGAATAAGTCGTCGGGAAACGAGTGATAATACAAAAGAATCGAAAATAAGCACACGGTGTGTGCCTTATTTTTGAGTACATGAAGAAATTGTGGCTGTTTTTATTGGTTCAGGCAGATGTTTGCAACAAAATGGCTGTGATTGACGTTCAACATTTTAGCAGAGTTGATGGTAAGTTGGTTCGACTATTACATTCTCGTCTACTTTTTGGTCGCCATCGACTACCTGTGACTATATGAAAACCACTTCGGAACATTTTCTTTCAACTTTTATGGTTTTTCTGACAAATCGCACATTTTTAACTGTCCGACGTAGAACACCCGGGCGCCCGGCCAACATCCGATCCTACCGGCCGAGTAGTTTTTCCCTATGTTTGGGCCTAGTTTAGATCAGAAAATCTGGTTTGAGGTGAATAGTCGTTTATTCAAGTACCGTGTCACACTTCGAGCGATTGCCGCTTGAACACTATTCCCAGGGGTACAATTTTAGTAAAAGATTGAGTTAACGGGTAAAGATCATTGGTCACCTAATAGCTTCCGTGTGTAGAACGAATTCCACGTGTAATCAGGGTCATACTGAGTGTGTATTGCGCAATCTACAGGAGACATGAGGAACAGTTATAAAAAGTTGCGGTTTTCGGATACCATTTACTACCTCACTTATCAATAAGTCAAATGCAACGGATAAAGCGAGAAGGTTTCCACGTATTTTAAAAACTTTTGAAAGAACATGGGCTGAAATATACATAAGGACAGTATTGTGTTTTCACAATAGTTGGACATAGTAGTGCGTGGGATAATCATCATCATCAGGTACTGTGGCTCGGGGCTCCGCTCACCTCAACAGTGACGTGGAATATCTTAGAAGGAAACGTTACTAAGAATGTCAACAAATATTAAAGGAGACTAAACGAAAGAACTAGAAATGGTATGGATACAGGTAAGTCATTGACTGCGACACACCACCAATTCGGATAGCGTATCTAACCAGTGGTTTGAGTGTTCGCGAGGACCCCATCCAGGCAGACGATACCTGCCCACTTTGTTCAATGGAACAGTCAAGGTCTTCATATTTCGCGACCACGTTGTTGCTTGACCACCACGCGGTTTAACTCAACTGTTGGTGGCCTTAATGTATAATACCCGGTACGGTAAATGCTCAGCTGGCATACGGAGCACATGACCCAACCATCGCAAGTTGTACAACGTAATCGGTCGACCAATTGATCGCGCATCCCGAGCGTTCCGGAATAAACGCTGGCGAACTGCCACATTGATCAAGCGATCAGTCCGCTTAATGTGGGCCAGTTGGCGGAGACAACGATTATCAAGCACAGCAAGCCTGCTAATACCTTCCTTATGAACAGGCCACGTTTTCAAACCATATAGCAAAATGGAACGCACACAGGCGTTATATACCCTTCCTTTCAGCGACAACCGAACTTTTTTTCGACGCCACAGATGACGAAGTTTGACAAAGGTAACTCGTGCCTTTGCTATCCTGGCTGATATCTCATCAACAATATTACAGGCTGACGTGATAGTGCTACCCGAGTATGTGAAACTGTCCACAGTCTCAAGCGGATTACCTGCAATAAAGAAAGTAGGGGTGGGAATACCCCAATCTTGAAACAGCATCTTGCACTTTGAAGATGCAAAGCGCATTCCATACAAACCGGCCCGGTCACTCACCTTGTACAGCATGATCTGCATGTCTTCGACAGAGGGGCTAAGTAAGAAAATGTCTTCCGCGTTCTCCAGATCAGTCAATCTAGCGCCAGGAAGAAGCTCAACACCAAGCCTACTGGATTCACGAAGCGCCCCCTCTAGAATGTCGTCCATGACAAAAGTGAACAGGAAGGGGGAAATCGGACACCCCTGACGAACACCACTAG